>LQRL01174459.1:9571-20445 GCA_001703475.1 Hydroides elegans
TTTTTATGTATTCTATTCTAGACCTTTCTAGCCCTTATATTCGGTAGCCCTTTATGTTGGCCTTTTCTAGACTCCAATATGTAATTTTTTCTTTTTCGTGTTTATACACAAGTTTGATAAGAATATCACAATACAAATAGTCCAATATTATCCATAATGAAATTAATTTAATGAATCAATATGGCCAATAGTACTCATCGGTATTTTGATCACATGAATGAACCTGTATATCTGCACTGTAATCAATGTTTACTTTTCTGTACAATGTCATGCAATTCTACTGCCAGATTTGGTTGTTTTCGTTGCATTGGATTATGCCTCAAGTCAATGAACCCTCGCTTCATTCTTCGTTTATGCAGACAGCAGCTACTGCATTATATGGGGCTCTCATGATCGCGTAAAAATGGCTAAGACTGCTTTATTTTTTAAACGAGGGTGCTGTTGGAAAATGGCCTAGAAATGTTATTTATCTTGAAAGGATTTTAATGAAAATGCTTTAATTGAAATCCTAATAGAATTTCCTTTCTAGATATGTAAATTTGATAAGACTTCAATATCTGCTTGGCCTATTTCGCCGCACCTACTTTACTTGGACAGAACTTTTTTTACCTGGTTTAGTTTACTCTTGAACCATGGGATGAATAAGTTTTATAGCAATCAAAATACAATGTCATGAGAAAAAACACCCATTGATGTTATTCTTTTCTTTAATAAGTCCGTTTTAAATGTGATTTTGTAGCGGTGTTTTGTCTTCATAAATGATTACATTAAACACTATCTTACCTGGGATCCTCTAAGAGCAACCCAATCTAATTGACAAATCATTAAAACGGGTTTTAATGTCCGTCCGTAAACAAGCTCGGTCACAAACATATAGCCTAAATTAATTAATAGTAACCCACTGCAAATCTGTATAACTTTTTTGCAGGTAAACCAGCGTTCATATTTCAAAGGCCAGCAAAAATAACAGCATCTGCAAGTAGAGTGTTTAAAAAGTTACCTTTGGAAACGTAGGTTGGATCACAATTTTGCAAGATTATACCATTTTTTTACAATATCAAAAGCTATTATTTAAATGATAGAAAAACAACGAGATGAGGAATATGGCCAATTTTAACCACATGCTGTGGTCGAGGGACAATGTTACATTATGATTTTATCAATTTTAAAGAATAACACATTCGGTATAATTTGTTTTTGAAAACAGTTAGGGGATTTCACTACCAACCTTTCAAAACTTACTACCGCAGTCATATTCATTGTGCATTGGAATATTCCCGTGGAAAAATCCGAAAAATAGCAAATCAATGTTTCATTCATATTTTCAATATAGCTATAAAGAACCCACACCGGAATCATACCCCAAATGCATGCAATATCCAGAATCGCATAAATTACTCTAATTAACATATAGGCTGTATGAAATTGACGATGTTTGTACGTCAAGTAAATCACGAGACTATTCAAACCCGTTCCGAATATAAATGTTATTATCCCGTAATATGTTATGATTGCCTTTTCGAGATCATGAGGAGTATGCGATTTAGGCAATAATTCATTTGCTACGGAACTTAATTCGAATCCAGTACTGTTATCCATTTTGTTTGTAATAAATAAAAGTTTTAAAAAATATTTCATTCGTTACAGTGAATCCGATTGACTGACCCTCGTCATTACAAGGATTCTTATACTGACAAACATAAATCAAACATAAACCATCGACTCCATATTAAAAAAACGTGTTAATAATGATAATTGTGAGAATATAATGGTATGTGATTTAATTTGTGATAGAAAACGCCCTTGTCGGTATTGTGATTAATTTGTATTACATACGTGAGCACCCAAGCCATTGTTTTACCATATTCATAATGACTTATTGACACGACTGCATTGACTTAATTATTAACAAAAACAACAACAAGAAAACGCTGTAAATGATGAAGTTTATTCATTTTACATAGGCAAGAAAAAGACAAGAAAGTACAATGTGTGCAAACCAGCAAACCCAGTTCGATTAGAAAAAATAAACTAAATATTTTAGCTTGATCTTTGATTCCAATCACCTTTTAAATGGATAGACAATTGAATAACCTACCATTTGACGTAAAAATATTGGTAGAAAAGTCATTGTATATATTTGTTTATAAACGATGGTTTCAGAAAATTCTATATAAAATAACGGTAAACTGAATTTTGCCTCTAGTATAATTTTGATTGCGTCAATAGAAGTTTCATCGGTTGTCCAAAAATAAGTCATTCACTTTTTAGACTGATATGACAACAGCAATGTGTATAAAATCACCTATTCGTTATAACTTCAGCATTCCCATAACAATTTATCATAAAATATATGAATAACCCTTCCATCTGATTTAAACGTTCGTTTCATAGTATTGCAATTTATACATTTTATCGACGAAAATTGTATCAAACATATCTGTGCCAATTTAGACACTGTAATAGGTATCAGTGGCCCCATTTATTTCAACTGGAGCCACATAGTCATCATTCGGCTTCGTGGTATCAACTAGCGTCGTATACTGTCTCTTTTGAGAAGCCATGGGTTTCAAATACTGGGATTCGTCAATGCCCATATCCAATGGAGTCATGTATGGGTTCTTCTCCTGAGCGACCGGTCTCAAATAGGGAGATTCTGAGGTATCTATTGGAGTCATATACTGATTGGGAGGGCTCAGATATGTAGACTCTATGCCGACGCTACTGGAATCTCCGATAACACTATGATTAGCTGGTTTCAGACAATGCTGATTGACGTCGATTTTGTTTGGAGTCGGGTCAGGACAGGCTACGGAATAACCGTCGTTCATGTCTTGGATAACTTCGGAAATTTCGTCGTATATGGATTTCTCATCCTCTGTATTTGTGTCTGGTGAATATTTTTTTGTTTGTGTAGTGTGATTAGGAGTGGCCTTCGGACGTCGCCTGCAATAATTCATATTTGTTATTAACTTTTATCTGTAATGGTGCGTTCAGCGGGATTTTGCGTCTGCGTCTGAGGAATTTAAATTGATATAAAACATAGCAAACGGTATTAATTCCGCAGGGGATTACTTTGTTTTATCCCAATTTCAATTCTACAGACGCAGACGCAAAGTCCCGTTGAACGCACCACAAAGCGCGTGGCCATAAATATGCATCTAAATGTAAAGTGATCAAATTAATGGTTTAGGACATGGCCATACGGGAAGATTCTTCGAGGATTTTATCCCAACAAAACCTGAGTTTCTACTTATTCATTATGGGAAAATAAAAAACACAGCAAAACGTTTAAAAACGCGACGCGTTGTTAATTTCTCATAAGGACAACATGCTAAATCAAGGGTTGTGAGGATAAAAAAAGCTGGACAAAGATTCCCGGTACGGCAGGCCCACACTACTACATGTCTATAATATATAAATGATGAATGAAAGTGTAAAGCAATGTTCTTTTGAGTGTGATGGCCAAAGGTCGTTTTTACTGATACTGATACTATATAAGACCAAAGGGCGTTTTTACTGATAATATGAAACAATTGTAATTATCTAAATGACTACCTTAAATAAACCGTAATGCATATGGTTGCACCAGTGATAATGGCAATGCCCAACACAGATGCTCCGACCACACCTATTAAAAAGGTGTTGTCCGTTTTGCGGTTCTTTTTAGAGTTGCCGCTGTTACCGCTGTTTGAAGGCAGTTGTTCTGTAGCCGTCGGTATGGGAGAACTGTCTTGGATGATAACCGATGATGAGGTAGTAGAAAAAGAAGAAGAAGAAGAAGAAGGAGACGACGAAGTAAAAGGTAATTGGGAAGAGGTAGATACGATCAAGGATGAAGGCTGAGTAGAAGGAGGTGATGCAGTGACCGGGGTAGATGGAAGCGATTCACTAGATGTTGTCATGGTTGTTTCAGGTAGTGTGGGCAGCTGTGCAGTCGTAGGAATGGCCGTGGAAAATCCGGAGCTGGTGGTTTGTTCAACGGGTGAAATGTCATCTGAAAGGAAACAAATCATGTACATGTATATCATCAAAGTATCATACTTTGTATTTCGTTATATATGTGTTTACAATTTTAGCAAGCATACATCAATCATGGATCCTAATGGGCGATAATCATGAAGTCTGACATTTGACTTCGTTACAAGCATACACATTTAGACTGTTATAGTTTATTAGAGTAGAGTGCATTTTATCATGGCTTTGTCATGACCGCTGTACCACTATACAATTCAATCTCATAGACAGCATCCCCTGATGCCGGTTGCCAATGGAAGACAAGCTCAATCGATTCAGTGATGGTTGGAGTCACAGCAATGTCATTCCAAACATTTACACCACCGCTTGATGCGAAAACCTGAAGATTTAGAACATATTCTTTTTATTTTTTTTTACATCTATGACATATTTTTTAGTGACTTATATATTTCATGCTAAATTTACATTATGTATTCATATATATTTATGAATAAAACTGCCAATGCGACGTTAAACAATAATAAGCGTAAAATATATATGGTGTCATAAGTTACGTACTAACGCACATATGCTAAATCTAAATAAAAAAATTAAGGTTTCACGAATTGAAGGTCAACATTCTTACATGGCCGAAGGTGTGATCTCCGATGGATATACTCAGCTGGTTGTCATCCAAAGAATACTTCCCAAGGATCCGCATGTGACATATCGAATACGGTCCTCCTGGCATAGATACAATGACTGAATCATTTTCACTGCGCAAGCTCTGACCCCTTGTCGGGTCTTGATCGACCATGGATGTACAGCGGCGGAGGTCTTGGAAAAGACACTCGGCGCCAATAGCAAGGTTTTCTATTAAAAAGGCAAATATACCTATTATTCTAAAAATGTTTCTTGTTTGACATATTGTTTTAAGACTGACATGTATTGCTATGAGTCTTTCGTATATTGAATAATAAAGTGATATTTCTTATGCAATGTGGATTCAATTTCCGAAGCTAAACGTCTAAATCATCTCATGGAAGTCAACCATCACATCCCAACGAGTATTTAAGGAAACACAATAAAGTAAACACAGCAAGAATATATCTCTATATAAACCATTATAAATCAACAGCGGATAAACATGATGAGAAAATGTACCAATATAAGTGTCGAAGAACTCAATCTGCTTGAATGACCCCGTTGTGGCTGTTTCGCTTATATTGGTTAAAGTGATTCGAATTGACGAAGTCGTGATCCGAAGAAATGTAGCCATTATCCAGACGCCATCTTCGTCGGTTTGTAAATCAAACTGAAAATAAAAATAATCGATTTAATAACGACAAAAAGTTTAAAAGACAAACTTATGTTCTTTATATCAATTCATTAATAAACTTTGATATGATTTCAAAAATAGTCAAATGTAGTCTTACTTTGATGAATAAATATTCATAAACATTATAGACTTCAATATATATTTGCGAATATTTAAGAGATTTGTACTGTTTTAAGACTCTCAAACTCACCAGTCCCGTCTCATCATCCGAAAACATGAATTCCACTTGTCGAACACGATATTGAAACATTCTAACCACACTTATATTGACATCTTGGCCGAAATCATATTGGACCCAGTCGCCAATATCTCCACTCACAGATCCCACAACAGCTCCATCGAAAAGCCATCGACAAGGAATCGATGTCGACGTTGAACACTCTCCGTTTACCGCCAGATTTTCATTGACGCATGAAGCTAAAATATCAATGTTCATTAGAGTCTATTTAGTTAAACGAAAAAGGTAAATACAAAAATGAATAGAACATACAAACTTTTTAATTGCAAACCATTGAAACACACTATATGTTTAAATTCATATCGCTTTTGATGATTGATTATTGTTTTTATTGGTTAGTTATAGAAAAACTAATCATATAGAAATGGAAATTATAAAAATCATAATAATAGTAATAACAATTGTTATGATCATTACAAATCGTCTCAATTACAATTACTATAATATGACTAATTGTCTCATCATATACTTATTTATTGATTTGATACATTCAAATGTCGACAGATGATCATCGACACATGAGTCTTTAAAATTATTATTTTTTTAAATTTGGCAATATGTTACTTTCCGTGGATAGCAAGCATAAACTTTATCTTACTTATTCGAAACGTATAAAAATTGATCCCTCTAATCTGACAAATCAATTAAGATCAAATTGCGTATAGCAATACTACTACTGCTTCGAATGCTATTACTTCTATAACAATAATCACGATACTAATTATACAAATTATTATTATTTTATCATTTCTATAAAACACTTACCGCCTACATTTATCAAGCGAATTGTAATTAAAACAAATGCAATATAAAACCATGGAATCATTGCAAGTTTGCGATAGTACATCCTTTATTATTATCCCTGACATTAAGTTTTATTTAAATTGATATTCTAAGTGGGAAGAGTTGAAGATTTGTTCTTGCCTTGCCATAATCGATGGTTTACGTGCCAGATAAGAACTGCTTCAGGGTGAGATTACAAATCCAGGGACACAAAATGATTCAATAGTCACATTTGTATTTAGAATAAAGGAAAAATTCTTTGATTTTTCCATGTAATATATTGATAATCAAGCATACAATACATGTGAAAATAAGTTTTTGTTACATAAGATTTGTAAACGTTGGTAGGATTTTTTTCTATATTTTCATAACGGACATTAAAAAAAAAAAACATTTAAGACAATCACATTTTAGAACATGCATACATCGGATGCCGCTGAAAACTATGTTAATAAAAGTGGTTGTGTTTTATTCAGATAGCCGGATAATATGGACAAACGAAACTGAAGGGGTCAATGCAAAAGGAAGTCGGGATAAAGCGGAGCATGATTAATTGTAATATTGTGCATGAAGTTAATGCTCCCACTGAACTTTTACTTAGGATTTGATGAAGGATCTAGCCACACGAGAAGCTTTATGCATGTGTTTTTTTTTATCATAACAAACCGTGCAAAACAATGTTTCCTCTATGGGAAATCAAAAATGTGTCAAGCTTTTTAAATCGCAGAGCTTTTTGCTGCGATTTGAGGTTTTCAATAAGGAATACATCGAAACTGTTGGTTTGTTAGGAAAAGAAGCTTAAAGGAGCTTTCTGTGTGGTCGGACCCTTTACGACAAAACATTTACGCCGGATAATAAAAAGAGCTTTTTGCTGCGATTTGAGGTTTTCAATAAAGAATACATTGAAACTCATGGTTTGCTAGGATGAAAACCCTCAAAGAAGCTCCATGTGTGGCAAGGCCCTTAATTACAAAAACCTTTACGCCGGATAATATGGATAAACGAAACTGAAGGGGTCAATGCAAAAAGGAGGTTTGCATAGGACCTTTCTAGCGGAGCATGATAGATTGTCATACTGTACATGGATTTAATGCTTAAATAGGAATCTTGTTTTTATTTCATTGTTGCTATCATCAACATTACATATGTTATATTGAGTTTTATCCATTATTATCGAATCGTTTATAAATATTATTATATTGGATATACGTAATAACATAACCAAGCTAAATGGTTATATATGGCAATAAAAGTCAATACATATCTGATTGACATACTTTTTGTGATCCAAGCAACGTTATAGAAGACACACACATTGAGCGCTAAGTAAAATAATCCATTATTGAAGAGCACATCACGAGCTGTCCCGGGATCCCCACAACAAAATGTGTTCCAAAGCTGGCTAGGATTTTTTTTCAGAAAAAAGGTTTCCAGCATGGAGATAAGAGGAATACTCTTTTGATAATGTCTTTATTTTCGAACAATGTAATTTGATCATTAGGAAATAGATTGAAATTACTTGTAATTTTATTATTAAAAATATTTGGTAAACATGATTAGAGTAGTATTAGTTATTCTCATTTTTGCTGTCTAGAAAAAGCACCACAGCCTAGCTGGCTAGGATAATGAAAATAATAATTATAATAATAATAAACACATTATTCAAGAATCATTTGTTACAGTGGTCATGAATTTTGATACATAACTAATCTAAACTTATTCGTGCATTGTGATGATCCAGATAAATTTACTGCTTTATCAACTTAACATAGCTTAAAATACAATAGTGAAATGTCTATTTTCATTATATTCTTTCAGTGGTTTCTGTTTTTAACTGATATAGCTAAATGCTTTTTAGTACACGAATTGACTAGATAGTTATTTTGTAAGTCAAACTAAAGTATGACCTCCTCAAGGTGAAACAAACTTAATTAATAGTTACCTAGCAATTAACAACCCTTCAACGAGTTTCAAAAACAGTGTGAAAATTAAGAGCGAACTAAAATTTTGTGAAAAAGCTCCCGTTTAATTTTATTCGTAGACTCTATCGGTTCTGCGACAACAAATCGCAAAATCAATTTGACAGAGCCAGAGGATTTACTGATATCAGTTAGCCTAACAAAGGTTAAGCCGCTGTCGTGACACAGTCATATACAAGAAATTGGTTCATTCTATATCGCATTGGAACATTAATGAAGAACAATACTTTTTATGATATATTTTTATTTTGAATTAGCAAAAACATTACAGAGAAAGTATGTTTATATACAAAGCGACATTATACTACTTGTATTAGAGCGGAAAAACAATTTATAAATATCTCAATTAATGTCCTATCTAATTAGACTCTATACACAAACACTAACCCATTCTCGCTTATCATAAAATATGGAATCCGTCGGTCTATCGGTACAGAAGGAAAACAAATATACATTTTCAATTTTGAAAACAATTTTGAACGATAAAACACCCGCACCGCCTAGAAAAAATCGATTTTGGGTCATTTGGACCGACAAAATATCCCTATTTTTTATTATCTGACATATTATCACAATTGATACAGCTAATTAATGTACTGAACCTTGATCAACTATCTTAAATCAGACACTATAATTGCTATCTGTAGTTCCTTTCATTTCGGCAGGAGCAAGATAATCTTCATCGGCATCCTGCCTCTTTGTATCAACAAGTGTCATGTATTGTCTCTTCTGAGAAACTGTGGGCTTCAAATAAGGTGATTCAGGATTATCCGCATCTACCAGAGTCAGGTATGTGTTTTTCTCATGACCAGAGTCTCCAGTCTGGTCAGGGTGGGCTACGCAATAACCGTCCTTGATGTCTTGGGTAGCCTCAGATATTTCGTCATATATGGATTTATCATCCTCTGTATTTGAGGCTGGTGATGGTTTGTCATTTTGTCTTGATTCATCAGGGTTGGCTTTGGGACGTCTCCTGTAAAATAATTGCTGAATTGTAGTCGTTATCTTTATATGAATATGCGTAAAAAGGAACACGTGATTGGATTATTTTTTAATTATATGTATATGGATATTGTTGATTCAATGTGAATTTAGTGAGACAAAGTTTAGATTTTACTTTTTAAATTTTAAATTGCATAATATTATTACTGTTGTGGTAGGATACGGAGTTACCATGTGTTTTATTTATTCCAACTATACAATTCATATACAACATTATAATGAAGCATTCCTAGGCAATCCGTTAATGCATTGCATACTCTATATTGATATTGATTGATTACTCTAAAAAATCTTTACTACTTTAACGTTATATATTAAGGTTTGAAATATAGCTACCTCAAATAGACGGTGATACAGATTGTTGCGCCAATAATAATGGCAATGCCAAACACAGATCCTCCGACCACACCTATTAACACGTTGTTGTCCGTCTTGGTCTCTTTCGATTTTCCACCGCCCGTTGTCGCTTGTACCGATTCTATAGTAGTGGGAATGGGAGAGCTAGGAGGCGGGGTAACAGAAGGTAATGGTTCACTATTTAAGTCGGGTGATGTGGATCGCTGTGTGAATATGATTGGCTCGATGGTGGTTTCTTCAATGGGTAAAATGTCATCTGAAATACAATAAGCATGTATATCAACCATAAAGCATACCGGTTATATGTATTTTCACTATGTTTATATCTGTTATTCATAATTATTCATAATTATTCTTGATAATTCAATAAGTAAACTTGTGTCTATCCATTGACATAATTTTGTTGCAAACATAGATATGATAAAAGCTAATGGTCTAGAAGAAAATTTGAAAAAAAAAAACATTTAATAGCGGTACCACTATAGAATTCGATCTCATAGATCACATCCCCTGATACCGGTGGCCATTGGAAGAAAAGTTCAATCGACTCAGTGATGATAGAATTCACGGGAATGTCATTCCAAACGATGACACCATCGCTTGGGGGAATCACCTGAAGTTCGACCAGTCTAATCTTATTAATTCAAACTAGTATGGTTTCATTATCTGCAATCTTTTCGTTTACGAAAATATGCAGATATTGCAATCAACCGATAAAATTCAATTTCAGGCGCGGATTTACCATACTAATCACCCGGCGCACGCCCCCTGTTCGCCCTTATATGTAAGACAAAAAAAAAATAAATTTGCGTCCCCCTGTTCAGCCTGATAATTTATACACTTGGGCTCCCAGGTTCAATATTTTCTGGATCCGCGCCTGAATTTGTTCCCTTGCATCGATTTTCTATACATCACAAATCATAACACAACCTTATATATATACATTAATATAAAAGAGCTATCGAACGTGGAACATATGATATTTTAATAACGATATTATAAATCATATAGAAGCTATTTAACTTTTAAGACACCCGACCCTAAATTTAAATGACATTTTTCTTCGCCTTGCTGAAACCACTGAACGGGATCTCTGGCCCCTAATTGGCTCAGTTACATGGGTGTGTCACTTATACTGCACACGTCATTGACGTCATCAATCAAGGTTCGCTATATAAAAGCACTGTGACACATAATCGATACTCATCGTGCCCAGTAC
>LQRL01174466.1:3625-16907 GCA_001703475.1 Hydroides elegans
CTTGCAAGAGTTGGCTCTGTTTTTTTTGATAAATAATACCTATATAATATAGTAAACCGTATTCTAAACTACCTATGCACCATGTCTGACATGTATTTTATATTATTATAAGTATTTCACAGTGTTTTTCGACCTTTAATACATCGAAAAAGGGTTCACGGGAAGGATGGTAGAGATTTCCCTAAAACATCGAGTGATCGCAATACCTGCATATTTTCGTAAACGAAAAGATTACAGATAATAATCTTAATTTATTTGATTGATTCTGCTTCAATTATAGAGGTTAAATACCTTTGAGCCGGAAGATGACTATGAAATAAGATGTCTCCAGGCCTCGGCACTATGTAACGACGCCGCCTGTCGTAAGACGGAATGCGATTACGTAAGTCAAATGTGTGTTGAGTGTCGATTGCTTATATTTTCGTATTTTGATTTGTATTTATTTTTAATAGGGATCCACTTTATCACAGGTCCAACTCAATATGATGGCAACATAATGCTGTACGCCGGCCGTGATGACGTCACATCCGGCACCTGCCCGAATCTCCCAAATTTCCCAAAAAGATTGTACATGTATAATCTTCTCGAATGACACTTGCTTCATAACCTGCTGATATTTAATTCACCAACTACCCTTATATAAATCAGAGAGCTCTGTATGAACATAAATAAATTGAACGATAAAAGACGATTATGAAATCCTCACTTTGCCCCCTTTATATTTTAAAAGTTTACCACAACTTTATTTACTTATTTCAGATTACAATGCTTAAGTTATGATGGCGTACCAAAAAGACCCTGACTTTGAGCAAAAGTTCTCTGCGTGTGACTTAAAGTTCCCCGAAGATTTCAAAGTAATTTTACAGATAAAAGAAGAACAAAATGCAGAGAAATGCAGAGAATTACATACACCAATTTTTTTTATATTTCGAACATTTGAGGACCATATTTACTTTCTTCCCTTTCGGTTTTCTTTGAAACTTTGTGTGAATACTTCTAACATCTTAAATGTATATGAATCGAGGGTGTCGGCATGTAATCCTTGTGTAGTGAACGTTTAGTAATCACTCTTCTTACCTTTGCTTAGCGACGTAGTTATCTAGATATTGCAACCCTGGTGACGGTTTTAATCATCGTAGAATCGCCTCTAAATGTATTATTTCCACTATAAAATAATGACGTAATAGACATGATTCGCATATCATTGATAATACCTCTAAATGCATGATTACAGTGCACTAGTGATTGTCTCTACATATTTCACACTTTTAAAATAATGTAAATATAGACTTTTATTATTTTACTTTTTTTTTAGAATTAGTGAGTTTTAATAATGTTCAAGTATGTAGAATCTATCAGTTTATGTCGGTCGAGCAACAGGTGTGAACCTCATTTAATTTGGGAATCCCCACAGGTGTCCATATTGAATCTTGTGAATACGTCAAGACGTAGGCAGTTATTACGTTACGTCAGATTCAGTGCGTTGGTTGTTCGACGATGTTAGAGAATTGTTGTTTATATCTCAAGGGATAACGCTGTGGATTTGAATAAAAAGCAGTCGCATTGCGTTTTAGTTCGTTTACAATCATTTCTGGGGAAGAATAAAACACAAGATCAAATACAAATCAATATCAATAGATGATCAGCCGAATTCGGTTAAAACCATCAAAAGTTATAAGGATTACTGTAACAATGATCTCAACATTTTTATGGTACTTAATTTTAACTTTATATGCATGCTTGTATATAGATGTAGATTCCATTTCTGCTTTTGTACGCACATTGTAACCGGTTAATCCATGTATCTATCGTAAACGAGTAACGAAAACCCTTTAGTTGATGTTGAGTGTGATAACTAAATTTAACTCCATGTACATAATACACTATTCTACGTAGAATTTTCTAGAATATTTTGGTGTTTTCTTTTGATGTGGTTGTCGCTACATATTTTACAGTTTTAGATAATGTTAAATATGGACTTTTATCATTTTACTTTTTTTAGAATTAGTTAGTTTTAATAAGGTTCAAGTATATATCAGTTTATATCGGAAGAGCAACAGGCGTGAAACTCATTTCAATTGGGAATTTCCACAGGTGTCCAGATTGAATCTTGTGTTGACGTCATGACGTAGGCAGTTATTGCGTTACGTCAGGCTCAGTGCGTTGGTTACTTGACGACGTTAGAGAGTTGTTGTTTATATCTCGAAGAATAACCTTGTGGATTTTGATTCAAAGCAGTCGTATTGCGTTTTAGTTCGTTTACAATCATTTCCGGACAAAAATATCATACAAGATCAAATACAAATCACTATCAATAAATGGTCACCCGAATTCGGTTAAAACCATCAAAAGTTATAAGGATTTCTGTAACAATAATCAACGTGTTTATGGTACTTAATTTTAACTTTATAGGCATGCTTGTATAAAGATGTAGAGTTTATTTCTGCTATTGTACGCACAATGTAACCCATGCATGTATCATAAACAAACAACGAAAACCCTTCAGTTTGTGTTTTGTGTGATAACTTAGTTTAGATAAACGTAGACGTTTCTAGAATGATTTATGTTTTTGCGTTTAATGTGGTTGTCTCTACATATTTTACAGTTTTAAATAATGTAAAATATAGACTTTAATCATTTTACTGTTTTTTTAAGAATTAGTTAGTTTTAATAAGGTTCAAGTATATCAGTTTATATCGGTAGAGCAACAGGCGTGAAACTCATTTCAATTGGGAATTTCCACAGTTGTCCATGTTGAGTCTTGTGAATACGTCATGACGTAAGCAGTTATTACGTTACGTCAGACTCATGACGTAGGCAGTTATTACGTTACGTCAGATTCAGTGCGTTGGTTGCTCGACGATGTTAGAGAATTGTTGTTTATATCTCAAGGGATAACGCTGTGGATTTGAATTAGAAGCAGTCGCATTGCGGTTTAGTTCGTTTACAATCATTTCTGGGGAAGAATGAAACACAAGCTCAAATACAAATCATGTGGGTTTGGTTTAAAAGCAGTCGTATTGCGTTTTAGTTCGTTTATTATCATTTCCGGGCAAGAATAAAACACAAGCTCAAATACAAATCATGTGGATTTGGTTTAAAAGCAGTCGTATTGCGTTTTAGTTCGTTTACAATCATTTCTGGGCAAGAATAAAACACAAGGTCAAATACAAATCATGTGGGTTTGGTTTAAAAGCAGTCGTATTGCGTTTTAGTTCGTTTATAATCATTTCCGGGCAAGAATAAAACACAAGCTGAAATACAAATCATGTGGGTTTGGTTTAAAAGCAGTCGCATTGTGTGTTAGTTCGTTTATAATCATTTCCGGGCAAGAATAAAACACAAGCTCAAATACAAATCATGTGGGTTTGGTTTAAAAGCAGTCGTATTGCGTTTTAGTTCGTTTACAATCATTTCCGGGCAAGAATAAAACACAAGCTCAAATACAAATTATGTGGATTTGGTTTAAAAGCAGTCGTATTGCGTTTTAGTTCGTTTACAATCATTTCCGGGCAAGAATAAAACACAAGATCAGATACAAATTATTATCGATAAATTATCCGGGAATTTGATTAAAACCATCAACAGCTATAAAGATTACTGTTTCAATAATCTTAACATTTTTATGGTACTTTATTTTAACCTTTTATGCATGTTGTATATAGATGTAGTGCTTATATATTTGCTATTGTACACACAATGTAACCCATGTTTCTTTAATACAGAAATAACGAAAACCCTGTTAGAGTTTCTAAATAGTTTTCGACTGTCCCTCCGCGAGCCTTGTGCTCGTATGTTCTAACATTTACGTAGAATTTTCTAGAATAATTTATGTTTTTGCTTTTGATGTAAATATGTACATATTCTTAATAAACAAAATACAAAATTACACGTTTTGTTTTTACATGTGTGTCTGCATTGCTTTACCTTTCATGTCTATAATATATATTTTATTGTTTCAATGCACATACTAAACGCTGCACTTTTATGCAAAACTAATGCACTTTTATCTTTAATTTGGTAGCGCTTTTCTTTGCCTTCAACTCTTTTTAAATGCCTTTTTTTTGCCAAAGCAAACTGCACTGTATCTATCATAGACTTGCCCATATAAAAAATGATTACGTATTCTATTTGAGTTTTTGCTTGTGAAATGTTTCAGTTTATAAGCGCTGTCGATTTCAATGAATTTGACATACAGTATGTATCATTTATGCACGCGCCACATAAGCGATGCACCGTGCGCCATTTGTTAATGTTATCTCATACGCGACTTCACTTGCGTCATACTAAGTTACTTGCGCCAAAGTCAATCGCGCCTTCGTTTTGTAAGATATGTTCGAAAAATAGATTTCCGGTTGTCCAAATTACGCGCCGGGTTTCCGGGTCTAGACAAGAAATCCCGCATAACGTTACCTTGCTTGCAGTTTCAAAAGAAATAACAAAAATAAGATCATCCTGTATATACTCTGCGAACTTTATACCGTAACTTTTATATGGTGTTTTAACTCAAAATGTAAAGTCACCCTGTCCCCTTACTAGCACCATATGTTAATAAATCCAAATAAAACTCATCAAATTATAAAAATATCATAAATAAATAAAAAAAAAAAAGGTTCAAACAGCAGTATTCGAACAAACAATTCCCAAATAACTTCTTATTAACTTCCCAAATGACATCTGCTCCATCCCAGGCTAAATATAAAATTCACAAACTGCCCTAATATGTATATCAAGAAACTGAACATTAATACAAGGTTATCCAAAACTTCACATCATTTTTACCTTTGGTCAGGGAAAGACACTGCTTCGTCAATTGGAGACGTTCGTCCAGCGACCACAAACCGGATACTCATCTCTGAAATCTTTTTGCGAAGCGATTTTGGAGAAAATTTGCAACCATTCAAAAGAATGTGAGAAACCGAACTGCGTTGTTCCTTGGTGTCAATTCTTTCATAATTTGTAGGTATCTAAATCATTTAGTTTTCTTTTGAATGTGTGCTCTAGAACTGCATTATTATCTATGCTTTGATTTCAGGTCAAATAGCTATTGACTTATCACATTGCAAAAAGTCAAACGGCGAATAATTGCATTCGTGCAATGAAATGCAAAAAAAAAATATTTGAAAAACGATTGACATATTGCGCATATTATTTTTAAGATATAATGCCAGGAAACCTTACCTACGTTGCTAATTTATATAGAGAAAAAAATATGTTGTATTCAAGAATATGGTTTTCATTGTTGCTTTGTTAGGACTGGGGAGGATGACTTAAACGAAAATGTGTCGTTTGCTGATCACATGGTATCGTTCCTTCGAGAATATATCCCTTGCGTGTTTGGTAGCTCAACTACTTTGATTAACAAAAGCGAAGCTGTTTTCGAGCAGGTAAGTACTTGATGATATATAAAAGTCTTGCATGTATTTCTAATCAACATGTTCAATACGTTTGCGCCAACTGAAAAGTCACAGTGGGGCTAAACTGACGTTGAAAGGCTTTCCAACGATAGGTAGGAACTATTTGAGACATCTATGTAAAACTGTAAAACATAATATGACATATAAGCGTTCAAACGTTTGAAAAGGTAACAGAAACATGTGCTTAATGCAGCCGTAGTCATTCACGTCATTGTATCACTTTTATGAAGCTGAATGGTAATATCCCTAAAAAATCAAAACTCTTTCAATATTATTTCAAATATCATTTTTAAAACAGCCTAGTTCTAAAACAAGTCACTCAATTTCATTTTAAATTACATGAGGTTGTTACATTAGATGTTTATTTTATGTTAACCAAATATATACGTATTAAACATTTGAAACGCAATATAAGCTCTTTTAAATAATAAAAATAATAACTTCTAGTTGCAAGATGAGGGCTACGACTCGATGCCAATTGAGGATCATGATTATTGCGTCATCACTCGTATCTGCGCCTTCAAAGATGTATTTGTGGCCAATGATTTAAGACGCAAAGCGTTTGTCGTTCTGAAACGAGTAAGTTTATTTATGATTTCATTTAAGTTGCTTCGAAATAAGAATTTTACTCTATACCCTTTATTATATACAGTCACACATGGACATACACCCTGACTGTTTTATAAAACAATTTAAATAAGACATGTGAAAGCCACGGTGATATTTTATAATTATACATGTAGATCAAGACTAAACAAACGCCACATGACCTAATTTACCAAGTATAAAGAACAATAATTCGATCTAGATATTGAATTTCAATAATATGGAAAGCTGGGTATCTGTCCTCACGCTGTCTAGTTTCTTACTCAATTCAGCGAACAAAGCGTTCGGAGTCGCTTCGTGTATTGTGTGAGCTTCGTCACTTAAGGACCAGTGATTCCAACATTGTTCGACATTTTTGGGCAGCACACTCACCTTCCCTTCTTCTGACCTGCATGCCAAATTTCAGTACGTGACAGTAAATGTTTGAGACATTTTCTGTTGATGTTTGGAATGATTTGTTATACTCATTCCAGTATGAACATATCGCGCAAATTATTCTTAACTTCTTTCAATTTTATAAATTGCAAATTAGGCGTAAAAACTATATCATCATACAATATGTAAAAACTAAATGATATAAACCTGGAGTTTTCTTATTCCAACAATTCGTTAAATTTCGGACAAACTTATCAGTCGTTACCTAATGAAGATATTGAAAACTACATAGAATATATATTATTTAAGTATATTTTATTTAAATGAACGTCATGTATATCATGTCTGTTTCAGAAATGGATCTAAGAACAGTGTTACAGAAAGATGAATACAGAAAAGGCTTCAAGCGTGAGATCTGTGGGATGTTCATGGAACAACTCAAAAGTGTGTCCTCCTATTTGCACGATCCAGCGCGTGGCATTATGTACCTCAACTGGTCAAGTATGTAGGAGTCATGTGAAATTTAACATTCATTCTATCTCTTTATAAAGTCATATATGGTGTTCTTGTAATCTTTTGTTCTATTATATAAGAAAAATCGAGATTATGCCAACGTCGATTCGTAATTGTTTGCTAAATTCATTCTAGAAAAATATATGTCTTTCCGATTCCCTACGGTCAAGGCTGCACCGGTTAGTAATACTTATAGATTAGGGATTCGAGTGTTGCATATGAGCTTTGTCAAATTTGTTGTTTTGTGCAAACGTTGTTTTGTGAAAATAAGTAACCCAAATCTGTCATTGAGATCATTACAAATGATTTCGTGAAAATGCAGTTTCGCCCTATAATCTAAGAACATAACTAGTCTCACATTTATTAACCTCATTTTTAGGCGAACACATTCTTCTGAAGGGTAGTTGGAACCGACCTCGCTTGGTTCTCTTCAACTTCGACTCTAGTTCCACATCAAGGTTGGACCCAAGCGACTCGGGTGAAAATCTGCTGACATATCTACCTCCTGTCCATGTCCCACCTGAGGTCAGTTTATTTTACACTGAGTGTAGGTCAAAGAAATTCAAATAGATTAAATCTATTAATCGAAAAAGACAGGCTATTCTAATGTTAAGTTTGATTAAAGAGGTAATAAGAAAAAAAAACGTTTTCCATATGTGATGCTTTTCTTACTTGTATGCTTTCCGATATTTCTAATTGAACAAATGTCCAGTAGGTGATTTTCCGATTTCAAGTGTGCCGTGTAATCTTTGAGTTTTCAATACATATTAAAGTGAAGTCGATAATTTCATTTGCATATAGATACCATGTTTAACGAGAATTTATACTTTTGTCGTTAAGGTTCATGCCAAACAAGAAGTGGTTTATCCGCAGTCGGACTTCTGGGGAATCGGCTGTTTGTTGTACGAACTTTGCTGCGGGTTACCACTCTTCCACCAAATCGCCCATGAATCTTTCGATGACCAAAAGGCTTATGTTAGTATGCTAAATGTTTACATGTTTCACGAATAGCTTTTTATACTTGAGAATGAATATGAAAATGTTTATGTAAAAGGGTTTGTCATTGAGTATTTGTCATTTGATTATCCATAATTCGGAGACAAAGTTAATTCCTAGCTCAAGCTTTTGCTCAATGATCTAATTTTTACCAAGAAAATTGTAGGTAAAAATGACGAGAAAATTGTTGTTCACAAATAATATTTTAGTAGATTCTATTTTTGACGTGACAAAGTTTCCTGTTTTCCAGCTAAATTTGTATCAAGTTCACATGGCTAAGCTCAATGTAACGAAAAATGTGTTGACTTCACTTCGCAATATAAAATACAATTTTTGTCTGCGTTGCAGATTGTTGAATAGGTGTAATGCAAACTAGATAATGAAAAAAATCTATTGCCTTTTCGGCCAAGCGTAAACTTGGCATTATTTATTAAGATTTAAATGGAATATTGAGAAATAACAGTGAAACCCCAAATTTAGGCGGAAAATGGCCGCCACATAAATACAACATCCAAGATAATATATAAACACATGCAAATAAATAAATACTTTAAGCAAGATGTAACAGCAAAATCCAAACAATGTTACAGCGATTAGAAATAACAACCAAACATATCCACCCATCATAACGTGTGGAGGTGGGGATGGTGGTGGAAAACAAAATTACAAGCTAATATCATAGCTTTAATGCAATATTGCTGAATACATATAGAAATATTATAACAAAACAAAGTTTGCGATTGACTGCTAAATAATATGTGTCGCTGTTGAAAGCAGTCAGCGCACTAACCAAAATAAATCTGGATCCCTACACATGCTGCAATGTGATAGGCTTAAGATGTACCGATAAGCGAGAGCACCCACTTAGCTACTCGACAAAAATTGCTTTAATAACTTTGTGATTAAACCCTGTTTTTTGTCTGCGTTGCAGATTGTTGAATAGTTGTAATGCAAACTAGATAATGAAATGATTCTATTGCCTTTTCGGCCAAGCGTAAACTTGGCATTATTTATTGAGATTTAAATGGTAATATTGAGAAATAACAGTGAAAACCCAAAGTTAGGCGGAAAATGGTCACAAGCTGAAAGCTTCCGCCAAACGTGGAAACCATCAAAAACACTTTGGTCGAAAAGGCATGTGTGATACAGGAAGTGCATACATAAACTTGAATTCTAGCTTTATAAATAATAAACTTTAATTGCAAGGCCACTCAAGATAACCTGCTCTGACAGTGCTATCCGAAGTATCCACAAAAATGCTAAATGTTTATCATCATTACACCTCACATAAATCAGTATACATCTGCAAAATATGTTGTATGACAACTTGCAAAGTCTTCCAAAGATGATAACCTGATATGACAGTGCTATCTGTATATAAATATACAATTTTAGGTATATTTCTTGTTGCTACATTGCAGCTCATGGGCCCAAGAGAACTCTCTGTCAGTTCAGCAATGAGCAAAGGAATCGACATTTTCTATTGCCTGAAGAATCTTTTGCGGAAAGAACCCACAAGGAGACGTTTCGATTCAACCATATGATTGCAAATACAATGTATCAGGAGTAACCCGGGTTGCTCGATAATTCTAAGCATAATGATATTAATCTTATATAGCAACTGTTTTATTAATCGGCTAGTTTATAAATGTTAATTAAAAGTTTGTTTTTAGCCACGGCTTGCTACGCAAGGCGTGGATTGTCCCACCGGTTTGCCGTTATTGATTTCTGCATATATTTATTTGTTTATATGTTTAGTTCGTTAACTTTTCTTGTAAATGCTACTCCTCCTAGAGTTGTGGGCTGATTTTAATGAAACTTGGTGTGATTGTTAACAATCTTCAGGGGTATCTAATAACTGCTAGCTCGTGCTTATATTGCTTATGTAAGCAAAGTTATAGCTGCTTATATTTTTCCATTTAAACAATTAAGATTGTATCTGAAGCCGCTTCTACGGCGATCATGTGATTGTGACGTCATAATCAAAACAACACAGTGGTTTTTCTGTTATTGACGATAAGGGGTTTGTAATTTTACACACCATAATACTAATATAATGAAATTGGTATTAGTATTGATTGAAACATTTTGTTAGGCTGAGGGCTTTGCATCTCTGATGCCTATGTAAATGAAACCAGGCATATCTTTTGAAATTAGATTATGAAGTTTAAGGCTTAAAGGTTTGAACATTCTTAGGGCCAGGGATTTATCTACAAATTTTTGAGTGTGTGATTCATGTGCGACATTTTCGACAACTGTGCGACAGTGAAAAAAGTTGTGCGACAATTTTTTGATCTTCTAATATATATTTACATTGGTTCATTCTGATTGGTCACTTATATATACCTGCTGAAATTATCCAATGATCAAGAATGGACCAACAAAACCTTTAACAGTCTTGGATATATGATACGTTTAAAGGCCCATATGGGCACATTTCAAAAACAAATATGACACATGGGGCGCATTTCGTCGAAATGCTGTGCGACAGGACGGGTGCATTCAGACCGAAAGTTATGCGACATTTGGCAAAATTGTGCGACAATTTCTCCAGTCGCACTGGTAGATAAATCCCTGTTAAGGTTCAAATTCTTCTCACTGTTTTTATTGTAAATAACTTAATGATATTTCATATCGTTCAGCAATCATTATGGTCATGTTGCTGTTATTTTAACCCTATTTTGAGTTCAATTATTTTCAATGAAACATTTTGAATACCGCATTTTCTTTGAATGTGCAGGGCAAGTTAAATTGGGCAAGTTGTGGCACACTGTCCTTGGACAGTCTTGTTCTTGAAATATAAAACGTTGTCGAAATGTATCCAATTTTAAGGCTTTAGAACAAACATGACGACTAATTGGTTAGAATTGTTATCTTATCAAAAGTGCTCGTTTCACAGTTTTGCAGGGTGTTATTCATTTTTAGATAACATAGCAGAGGAGCTTCATGCATGTTGATGCTTTAGCAGCTTTTGTTATTACAAACCATGTTTATATGCGCTTAGGATGTTTCTGTATTACATGTAATATTATAATTTTTACTGATTAGCCAATCAATTTTCAATGTCTAATAACGATAAGTCAAATAATTCCAATGTCTAATAAAGTAAATACAATTCATCATTTTGTATTATAGAGATGTGTATCATGCTATAGCTGACGGGGTTCTTATTTTGTAGAGGCTTATTTTTAGATGCAGACCAAGAACGTATGCAATGCTTTGCAGAAAAATAAATCATGGTTACAATTCATCTGCTTAATATAGATAACAATTTTATTAGTGTCAAGATTTGTCACAAAAGAAAATGTATCGTGTTTTGGAGAGAATATAACTGTTAAGTTGTTTTTATACCTGCATGTAAATACTTTTATGCATATTTTCTTATAAATATATTTATAAATTAGACTTGATTTTAGAGGCTTTTTCATATAATTAGTTTTTTTTTTAATATTCTGTGATTAAATATGCGATATGTTCCTTAGGTGCTTCAGTGTTTTTATCATTTATGAAACAAAGTTAATATAAATATATTTACTTGTAGAACAAATATCATTACATAGATCATGCTATTTGTTGTGGTTATATGGTTATGTTTTGTTTATCAGTATTTGGCTGCTTAAGTCGTGTCTTTATAAATAGGTTTTATAAGTTTTTTTTTTAATGCCAATATAATGATAATTAAAAAACACGTTATCCAGGCTATGTTGTTACATTTACTTATTCAGAAAGTTGAATTTTGTTTTGATCGGTCGAAATAGAGTTATGGCCCTTTGCATGACCAATGTTAAACTTGATTGTTCTCAAAATGAACTTGTCCTTGTACGACACTTCTATTTGTTAATTTCTTTCAAATTGGCATTGTTTCTCGCATTTGACATTTCACAAATAATATGTTTTCTGATTTTTAAGGTGTTATGAATTCAAATAAATACTGATACCGGTGATTTAATTGGGTATATATTTTTGTTAGTTGTGCTTTTGCAAAGTTTTTATTAAGTTTTTCAATGATATGTTATCTTCTTTGTAAAATGAATAAATTTCCACAAAAATAATGCATTTAAAAGTTTTTTTTTTAGCGAACAAATGAGCTAGATTGTAATGTAAGATATGCATGCTTCAAAAGTAAATTCAATACTACACTAAACAATTATCATTCATCGCAATGTGCTATTAAGTTTCACGTGAATGTACCTTATTATCTTTAACATCAGATAGATACAGTCTCAGTAGAGTTTGGTACCAACCACACGAAAAATGTCTCCAACATATTTACGAGTATTTTAAGATAGACTTGCTGATGAACCTTGCGCACGGATCAGTCTTGTTTAGAGACTGAGAGAGTTGAATGACCAGAACAACTGGGGTATTCTGGTTTTTACACATTTGCATAGTTCTAATTCATTTGATTCTTGAATCGATTTAAAAAGGAATACGAAATACACTATTTCTATCCGACACAAGAGAGAAAGGATATGAATATATCACTTCCATTCAGTGCGTAGTACATTTACATGTTAGATATTTTTCAAAATTCATGGCGCTAAACCAAAGCAATAGTATTGATATTGGCCATTCCCACCGATAGCATATCGGTAGTACGCTGACATGTCACTTTGTACCGCTGCTACAGAATGACGGTTCCAGTAATTGATCTGAGGTTGTTGGTGTACCTTGGTACCTCGCATCGTGCAACCGGCATTCAACCACCATATCTTCAGACAGCTGTTTGGATGTGGACCTGGCCCACTTGTCTTGGTACACTGGAATTCTGAGACAACAATGGGAAAATAATGTAGCGACAAAGAACAGATGACTAGCGAATAATTAATTAATATAGGCATACAACCCTGCACTTCTAACCTTTGAATATCTTTGGTGTTTTTAATACCAGAGTGTTTACACGCTGGTATTATAGGGGTTTATCCGAATCATATCGTTCACTGTCCTATATAACCTTTATCAATATTTTGGCCAAATCGAATATTTTTGCAAACTCTAGCATATAAGAGACTCATAAAAGAGTACATTATGTACGGACATTTGGAGCATATTTTGAGTCAGCTTTTACAGTGCTTCCTACTTTTGAATGTACCCATATACGACATTGAATATATGATTTAAACATTTATGGAGGCAATGCTCTCGTTAATGTATACTTAATGAGATCCTTAATGTGTTATGCTCCAAGGTTATATACACAATAAAAGTCTGAATGCCTAATGCACGTATGCGCAGCAAATAACCACACAAGAGCCACTAATGGACTTTTAGTACACTGACGACAGTTTCTTTTAATATTCAAAGAGTACATCCTTTTTCCCATTAATAAGATAAGAGCCATGAAGGAACTATAACAGATTAATGTTGCTAGAATT
>LQRL01174481.1:11642-34260 GCA_001703475.1 Hydroides elegans
GAGACAAACAAACGCTTTGAGAAATTTATAAGAACTTGAATGCTCTTTTAGAAATACCAACCTTGACTTTATACGCATCGATAGAAAGCATTTGATATGTATAGGAAAAGGGAAAACATGGTTTATTTTGTACATCTATGGACTACATGTTCTAAACTAGTTGTTTCTCATAGAAACTAGTCAGACTACCCTCCCGTTTTATTTGTCGAAAAATCGCATTATTTCCCAACGGAAATCGCTCAAACTAACCACTCATTGCCGTTCTCTGTCTATTATTTTTCAAAAACCATATAATGGCTCCGTTCATCGGCCATAGGAATTGTATGAAACATACGTGAAATTGGAGGTAATTATAGAAAAGTTAGTGAAATGGGATTGTGTTTGGTCTATTCGATTTTCTATTATTTTTTAGAAGCGGTTGCAAACATTTCCGCTGGCCAATGAACGTACCATTACACCATTACGAATTAAACCGTCTCACAAGAAAATGATATTTATCTAAATATTTTATTCACTCACAGATTCTGATCAACATTGCGATTCCCTGTGTCCGTGTGGGCTTCGCTATGTGGTGGTGGATACAAATTGGACATTGTCTGAACATTCGAAATTCCATTCTACCATATCAAACGACACGGGATCAAAACAGTTACAAAGCGCTTCACCAAAACCACAATCCGACGCTTCTCTTACTAACAGTGGAAGTAAATATGAACCGTCTAGTTCCTTTGAAGATTATCAAGGACCACGGCAAAGGAAACAGTCGCACGAAGATGTCGATATTACGAATTTTGCACAGAATTCCTATTATAAATCACCAAAACGATTTTCTATTGGATCCCTATATCTCCCACTTGATAACGAAAGCAATGCAACTAGTTCGTTTACAACCGACTCCAATCCCTATGTCCAACACCTCTCAGATTTCGACGGTCACACAGAAAGCACCGTCGACAATGTCAGTCTCTCAAGCAATAGCATCTACGAAGAATACTTCACACCGCCTCAACCCCTTTCCCTTCCATCCTCTACACCACGATCTTCGACACCACCACCTTCCACACCCCCGCCACCCGCTTCCCCATTGAGCTCCGTCCCAGATATCATTTCAACAATTAATTCAACATCGAGCGACGACATACCCGACCTTCCGAGCACGGCGGAAATGGCCGCGAAGACCGGAAATCGATCTGGCGCGCATGGCCGCAGACGCAGCAGTCTTGCTATAATAACGCAGAATCTCAAGCATCGGCTGCAGACGGTCGCTGAAATGAGCAGAAGATTGTCGCTGTTTCGGCGCGAATCCGAAGAGTAAGTTATTCAAAATTATATTGAATGGTTTAGTTTAGTTTATTGTTATTATGTATTTCTGATTATCACGTGTTGAACCTATTCAGAATTATTCTGTCTGGTATTACTGAAAAAGGGTCATTAGGGTTTGGTCACATTGGAACCATTTTTGAGCTTTTTCCGAAATAAACCCTGTCATCTGTAAGGTTTTTCTTATTAGAAACTAAAAACGCGGACAGATTCAAAAATTCCAATGTGCGCCTTTTCGAAGACCAAGAAAAAAGCTTCGCGATGATCACGAAGAATGGCAACTTTTTAAATCGAATCAGTGTATATCAGAAATCCCATCGAAATTAGATATCGAGAACTAATTTGTTTCAGATTCATGCGCGATCACGCTGCATTATAATATTTGTTTTGCTAGAAATGAGTTTCGGTCAAATAAAGAAATCTATTTTATTTCAAAATGCGACTAAGATAAAAAAAAAAACAATTATTGACATATTTTGCATAATGAAATTACAGCAAGTAAATGTTTGTTATACAAGATATAAAAACTACACCAAATGCTTAATATTCTGCAAAACTCGGATAGAAAAGGGTTTTATGTAACTATAAGAACCAGTTAACATTTTTTTGTATTTTTTCTTCGAGTGTTCTAAAGATATCTTATTTCAAAATCACACAACCAAAAGGGCTCAACAACTCTTTTCCTGTTTAATGAACACGTTGAGAGTGTCCATTATTGTAAACTATAACTTAGTTCGCTTAAATACATAATACCACTTGACGTAACTACAAGGCTAAAATTGGCAACTTAAGCTAAATCGAGGCTTTTGATATCGAAAAAGAGGTATAGTTAGAAACTCTATTTATCCACGTGAATGTATTTAGAGCCATACAATCATATCATTTTTCAATTACTTATTTTCAATTACACTGTACGTGCAAAATTAAGTTAAACGTAGAAATTGCATTAAGTAGAAATAAGTATAGCCTTGGGTTTTTGTTAATAGTAATTTTAGGTAAACACGACCTTAAAATGTGGATTGCGTCACAAAATATATTGGTTAGAGTTTAAAAATATATGAGACACGTTCCTGGCGTGGTCAAGTCAGCATAGCCGTTTATCGAAAAAACACTTCGTGGCATAAATATAGTTTATCGAAAAAAAACACTTCGTGGCATAAATATAGTTTCGTTTCGTGATGCTTTAGTTCCGTATCGTCATGGTTTCTACAAAGATGTTTAAACTTAATGATTACTATCAAATTAACGTCATGAACTTACTGTATGTACTGTTCTAGTTCGACAGTTAGATGATTTCGATAAAAAATGTTTTTCGTCACAACGCGAAGATGGCCGAATTAAATCATGCGTGGCCCTTTGTAAATTTAATTTAAACTTCCTTTTGTGGTGCCTCTTGAGTGCCATGTCACACAAATATAATAATTTTCAAAATCCGTCAAAATGTGACCATTTACAGTTTAACTATAAAGGTTAAAACTAGTTTATCCATTAAAATTATTATAGTATGGTTAGGCTCACCTGATATATCTGAGATATTGCATTAAAAAAACGTTTAGCTTTACTTACCTTTATTCAGAAAAACAGCAACAGCAGCACAATAAAAAAGTTGTTATTAGAGTTTATATAAACTGTCACGTTTTGCAGATATTACGTTTACTTACCAAACAATATAGGCTCATGAACGTTATTTGATATGACGATGAATGAATTAATTAAGAATTCGCGTCATTTCGATAAATGCTTCATTTGCTTTAAGTATTCCAAAATCTCTCCTCTTACATGACGTCGACCATCATTGACAGAACGTTCCTAGGCTATTTGTGCTAAAATACAATTTTCGGATATTCACATTCGTCGCACACATAATAACGACGTCGTTGCAAAGTCATGACGAAGTATGACATAGGAATGACGTCCGTTTGTCGGCGGAATGTAAAAGGACGTCCGAACATATATAAATGGGACGTTATGCGAACGTCTTTTCGAGGCCTTGTACGAATATGCGACGTTGTGTGGACGCCCACATCGATTGGTATTTTACAGTAAATAGTTTGGTCACGTCTGCATCATAATATTTTCTTGTACGTGCGGAACTATAAATATAAACCCCTCAGCCTAAACCTCGAAATGTATTTCTTAAATGTATATTGAATTGTTCCCAGATGTGACGTAATAAAGCAAAGCATCATGCCTCAAACGCCCGAGATTAAATTAAAGACTTTGATTTCCTTTTGCTCTTTCAAGAGGTTTTGTGTAATATGTTATTGAACTAATAGATTCTTAGTTCAACAACTATAACCTTAATAGCTCCTTAACAGTGCCTATTCTGTTCCTCACGAAGAAAAAAGTTAAGTATTTTAAATTTTCAAGCTTTGCTGCGTCGGTATTGTGCCAGCCTAAAACTTATATAAAACTCGATTGGATTGTTTTTTTTTTGCAAATTCCCAAATTCCAAGACATATTTTTAAAGAATGAAATTAAAATTGAAATGAATTTGTGTCCTTATATATGATCAGCATATAATAATTTCCTACTCAAAATGCTCTTTCAGGGATGTACAAATTCCCGCATCTAATAATGACTGAGTTTGTTTCCCAAAATGGACGTTATCGATTGCAGGGTACCCAACGAAAGAGTTTTTTTAGTGCGTCTAATATTACTTATTTTGTTACGAAACGATTTTTGTAGCTATAGATTGTGACATATTAGGCCTGCAAATAAAAAACTTTATTCTGTGTTTGCCAGCTACCGAAAAACGTTGCCAGCAAAACGTTGCCAGCCAGAATATATACTCTTCAATATTTCATGCTCTCGTAAAGTCCATAACTATTAATTCAAATCCATGTTTTAGCCGTGTGTGCTTATCATAACCTCTATATTGACATAAAGGCTAAAACGCTAAACGTTAAACGCTAAACGTTAAGGATAATGAGAAGTTAGAACCGTCACTGTAGAGTGCAGAACGCAGGCGCCAATAAATTTGTTGTATAATTGATATACAAGAGCGAACGGGGGTGCAGCGTTTTCATTCCTTATGTGGTCCGGGTTTCTACTCAGTTTAGGTTATCCAATTAGCTAAAGTCTATACATAAAGTTGCATGCCTATAGATTATACATAAAATACTACAATGCTACAATGCTACAAACATAAGCACAAACCGTTCATTCCAATCCAAGTAGTTCTTGTACAGTCCAGAGAAACACCAACGACGCTGATCAGCTTCTTAGAAAGTCGTGCTCTTTCCGTCCCTATGTTACTATTCCAACTCAACACACCCTTCACGTATTTTATGTAAAGCAACCGTTCCCCAAAAATACCGTCATACGCAAACAGATCCGAATAGATGCGGGACTGATATTTGAAAAATAACCAGAAAAAAAGAATAATAATATAGATTTTGTTATTAAACACATGAAGTTAACAAACAATGGGAAAGAAAAAAGGCATTGTTAAGAGGGGAAGTTACTTAGAAAGTTTTAAACGTTACCAAGATAGATTGCCAGGGGAACGCGACAGTAGTGGATATTTTCCCAGATTACCAAAGCACAGGTACGGGTATATATTTTCTAATAAATTTATTAGATTTATTCCAATGATGCTTGGCACGAGATCCCATAACTAGTCCTTTATCTTAGTTCCTGTCATATGCTTAAAACAATAATCGAAAGTTCAACATCAAAATCTTCCTTTTTTTCGCGAAATGACGAATAAGAAAAAAATGTGTTTTTTTTTTCATTGTCTAGATATCGAATTTAAACTTCGATTGTTTTACAGTTAAATGTTATAATTAGAAATGTTTGAGAAAACATCTTGTTTGTCTCTAACAAAAACTAATTGATCTTAAAAACTAAAGAAACAACATATTCGATTGTATTTTTTAAGCAATTAACAGTAGATTATTATTTTTTATGCTTCTTTGACAGGAGTGGTTATTGCTTAAGATAATGGTTTGAAAAATTAAGAGAAGGGCACCCCACGACACATTTTTCAAAAAGTTGTTAAATCACCTTTAAACAACATTACGAGCAACAACAAAGATGGTTTTTAGACATTACTATTTTTCCAGAAGGTGTTCATTTTTTCCAAGCCAGCTGGGCAGTTTTTCCTCTTCTAGCCAGCTTGGAACAGAAAAGGAACACCTAGCGAAAATTGAAATGTTTAATTTAATTAAATCATTTACTTTATATTGCAAACAACAGTTAATAAGACAACTGCAAGCAAGTTAAATCAATTTCGGGAACGACTTTAGAATTCCCCACACACTTACGCGCAAGAATTTCGAAACTTAGACGGACTACTTTTTTAGATAGTTAAAAACACAAATTCGTCTTTGGTCGACATGTAGACAGAATGATAGGCACATGAAAAGTATTGTAAATACATATTTTGACTTTTACATGTACATGGTGGACAGGTAGACAGGTGGACAGGTAGACAGGTCAGCACATTGAACATTTTGTAAATACATATTTTTACTTTTATATGTACATGGTGGACAGGTAGACAGGTAGACAGGTGGACAGGTAGACAGGTCGACACATTGAAAGTATTGTAAATACATATTTTGACGTGTCTATATATATGGTGGACAGGTAGACAGGTAGACAGGTGGACAGGTAGACAGGTAGACAGGTCGGCACATTGAAAGTTTTGTGAATACATATTTTGACTTTTACATGTACATGGTGGACAGGTAGACAGGTCGGCATATTGAAAGTATTGTAAATATATATTTTGACTTTTCTATGTACATGGTGGACAGGTAGACAGGTAGACAGGTCGGCACATTAAAAGTTTGTAAATACAAATTTCAACAATCCATCTTTCTATTCAAATTACACTGCCAATTCTACCTGTCTACCTGTCCACCTGTTTACCTGTCCACCTGTCTACCTGTCCACCTGTCCACCTGTCTACCTGTCTACAGCTCATGAAACATCAGTAACCGCATCACCTCCTTTGTGTGAACTTTTTTTTTATTGTGTGGGGAATTCTAAATCTTAGCCCAATTTCGAAATAATAAGTTTCGCTACTTATTATAAAAACTAAGAAATTCATCCAAAAAGGTGTTCCTCAAACTGCTAAAATCTCCAAGCTAGAACGGATTTTCTCCAAATTTCGAGGCCAGCTTAAATTTGTTGGGAAAACCTTTTTGGGGAACAGCTCGTGTGGTGCCCTTCTTAAGACACATAAAAACTATTCAATTGTATTATTCTTTTCCAAATTAAGTCATACTAGCACTCTTTTCTTTTTGTGTTAATTCAAAAAGCAAAATGTATCAGACAAATTTCAGAAGCGACAGAAATATCTGCGCAAGATTTCATTTTTCCAATGATGACCCTTTAAACGATTCGATTGAAATCCGACCTTAACGAATGGGGCATATTACCTGCTATTAGAATTCGATTTTCAATTGTTTTTCAAAATAACTCTTTCATAATGCATTCGCCCATAAGTTTTGTTCCCCTTGTCAAAATCTGCTTGTTATTGGCATCTAGGACATTGAAACCTTTGAGCAGTAGACGACACCCTATCAATGAAATCGTTATGTGAAGCGCAAACTCAAAAGATACACGGAACCAGTGAAAAGATTTGTCTGCCAATATTTGGTGTATCATATTCCCCCTTTCTTATGCTGATAGTTGAGTTTTTACTCAAAAAGTTTTCAAGTGCAAAAAAAAAATCAAATATATATTTTTCTTTTATGCATTAAAACATTTAAACGCTTTGTGATAAGCTTGATTCGAGACAGCCGTTCAACTGAGTGTGGTTACTAAAACCGAGGAATCCATCGCTTGGGGCGATTTCGAAAGAATATATAAAACATTTCGCCTATTTACAAAGACAAATTAAAAAATTAAAATATATTACACGATGAACGCAAAGCACAACCGAGGAAATTATTGTCAATAATATACATTTTTTGTTATCTGAACTTCCTTGCACACATCAGTAACATTGATACAACTTGGTGGCTTTAGGAAAAACATACAAATGTATTTTAAACTTTAGATATATTCTTCTTACTTGCATGACTAACAGTTTTATGATGTGAAGACTACTTTTTTAAATAGAGTTTTAATGAACATAAAAATTGTTAAAAATATATGCATTTAGCAATATCTAATATTAACGAGTGTTAAAAGCTAGAATTCGCTGATTCCCGTTTCCCGTAAATGTGCAAACGGCCTTATGCTTGGAGCTGTTCGGGTTCCAGACAACTTTTAGAGTAGTCGCCAATATTGCTTTCAAAAGATTCATGTCTCTTTTTCTAGCTTGTATTTCATGCACAAGTCTTCTCAATATCAGCTTTATCAACATTTGTTCTGGATCAAAAATATGTGTCACATTTTTTTTTCATTTTAATTGAGAAAAATAAATATTGTTGTGATCAACAGTTTCTGACTTTTTATACAAAGCAATCCAAAACCAGAATTAATTGTTCTAAGTGTATAAGATGGGAACACCGTTTATAAGTCATTGAATGTTTCTTTACTCAGTATTTTGGTTTATCACGACACAACAGTTTTGTTTATTCTCTATATATCGTTACTAATTAGATAATACATGGCTAATTTTACATGTTGAATATTTTGCTTCTCAAGGGCAGCAGTCTTTGAAATTGAGTAAAAATCGATTTCTATGCAATATGTTGGAGTTCTGTAAAATAGTCCAAACTAACGCAATTGAGTTAGTTACTGGTATGAAAGACTTGGGTATTTTTACTGCGAAAATATTTTTAAAAATCGGATTTAACGGAAACGTGAACCATTATAATATTAAAAAGGAATTCAATATGAAATTATATATAATATATAATTTTAAAAATGAAATTATTAAAACCCTTCTTATCTAGTTTATAATTATCGCAAATGTGAGGATTAATTTGACAGTGAATATTAAAACATAAATAAAATTACCTTAACCAAACTGTATAAGCTGTTTGAACAAATACAAAAATGTAAGATTTTAATAATTATATAGGTCAAATAAATTGATAACTATTTATAAATATATGAATAAATAGATTATAAATAATTGGACGTCCAATTAACAACACCGTTAGAATGACATCTCTAGCACGTCCTTACAACGTCTGATTATTTACGTGCTCTGGACGTGTAAATATGTCACGTCATAAAAAAGTCGTCCTGTTGATGTCACTTTATGACATTGCTGGGACGTCTCGTTTTTGACATCTAGGTGACATCCTAATTGCGTCACGGACGTCGGGACGTAAAACTACGTGATAAGGACGTCCTGAGGATGTTGTTTGCCGAATGGGATTTATCCAAAATGGTGACCAGTGTTAGATAACATATTCTAATTGAATGTATATTTTTCTTTCTTGCAAGACTAACGATTTTCAGTTTATGATATGAAGACTACTTTAAAAAGATAATAGACCTTATGTGAATATGGAAAATGTAAAACAATCTATGCATTTAGCAATAGTGATCATTTAATAATAACGCGTGTTTTAAAGCTAGATTTATTAAGTTTTCACGTTTCCCGCAAATGTAACGACGGCCTTACTTATGCCAATAAATTTTGGGGGTTCCAGATAACTTTGGGTAACATGTTATATTAATCTAATATATGCTTATGCTTATTTTGTTTGTATTTCATCTGGAATTCTACTTTATATAAGCCTTATCAACATTTATTCTGGATCAAAAACATGTCCCACATTTTTTTTTCGTTTAAATGAGAATAAATATTGTTGTGATAAACAGTTTCCGACATTTTATACGAAGCAATCCAAATGCAGAATAAATAGTTTAAAGTGTATAAGATAAGAAACACTTTGCTCTTGTACGTCATATATCAGTCCTATGTATTCTTTACTCAGTGTTTTGTTTTATCCCGACAAATCAGTTTTGTTTATTTATTTATATTACGTTACTAATTAGAACATACAAAGCTAATTTTACATTTTAAATATTTCTTTTAGAGAATCAAATCTTTTCTTCTCACAAGACTGTCATTGAAATTGAGTAAAAATCGATTTCTATGAAATATGTTTGAGATCTGTATGCTATATGGTCAAAACTAACGCGATTGAGTTCTTCACTGTTATGAAAGACCTTGGTTAGGATACATATTTTTTTCTGAAACTATTCTAAAAATGAGTTGATTTAATGGAAACATGAATATTTAAAAAGGGAATTTTATATAATTAAAAAGAATGGTTATAATTGAAAAACAAAATAGTAAAATAAAAGAATTTTATATAATTAAAAATCCTACCAGTTGGTGGTAATTATCGCGAATAAGAGGATGAATTAGACAAAAAAATATTAAAATACATAATTTCTTAACCGAATTCCTTTAGCTAAAATAGTTGATAAGCTATTTGAATGAATCCAAACGATGTAGTCTACAAGTTTCAAACATTTTCAAAGTGAATATAATTATATAACTATAATTAAATATGTGAATAAGCAAACAACTCTGTCAAATAAATGTGTATCGATAAGAATGATATGAAAAGACGCAAACGCGAACTGGATATAAGTGCTGATAGCTATGCATTACGTATCCATAGCTACCGAAAGAAACTACCCGGACTCCATAATGGTACTGGATACTTTCCGCGTATGCCTCGATGCAGGTACATCACAAAATGTTTTTCCCCGTGTTAAAAAATAAAACATTATTTTTTTAAATAGATTTAAGGTGCTTAAAACGTAAAACTCTATTTTCATGTGTACCCCTAATGGAACTGCATACTTTCCGCGTATGCCTCGATGCAGGTAGAATCTACATTCCTAAAAAACAATTTCTTCTGCCCTTTAGTGGCTGAAACAATCACGTTCTTTGCTCTATTCAACGTTTTTGAAACGTTTTTTTTTTAAATATACAATGGCGTTGGGTACTTACCGCGCATGCCTCGAAGCAGGTACTTCCCAGTAAATTATGAACGCAGTCCAAGTGGGTTTGTTTTTGTTTGTGGTCAAACACATACAAGTGTGCTTCACGTTTCGGCATCTAATTTTACTAAATATCGGAATAGCTCTCTTATTTAAGATGTTTCTATATATTTTAAAAGGTGTATCAAGCTATCAAAACCAACAAATATATCCCTTTGGTAAGCATGCATAAAAACAAAACAAATGGTTGATAGGTTTAGCAGTTATATTGCATTTCGCAATACCACCCCTCAATTTAGGCGTTCCACGTTTCGCCACTTTCTATAAAACCATATTGAATATTTATTATATTGTCATCAATTTCCGTTTTATTAGGGATTTTCTTTCTATATACTATTTATGTATCCATGCCAGGTTGATTAAACTTAGGTTCATGCTCGTTTATTATTTAATATAATTTAATCATAATCAATTAGAATATTAAGATATTTTTGAAAAATAACTGCGTTTATCGTTCACAGTATTAGTCCTTATTGTCTTAATGATATAAAATGATCAGAATATAACTCGGAATTATTTTTGATATGATAGTTGATGATTATATATAAAAATGTTCCCCACAAAACTCACGTGATTTTCCAACAAATCCATAACCAATGTCGATAGTAAAAGCCGGATAAATAGAATTCAAAGTTGTGGGAAATATTAAGATAATTAAAGTAAAGGTCTTAGAATTTCTTATGACTGTCTAGAATATATATCATTTTTTAATAAACTTTCCCGAAAATCATGCATTATTCATATGTGAATAGCCTTGTAACAATCAATTTACTTACTTCCCAAGCCACACAAACCTTCGAAATATAACTTTGCCTTATCAAACCTGTTCATGTGTATGTTTCCATATAACATAAACCTTCACTTATTGAACAAATTATTTCTTTAAAATAACTGCAGTTTTCCATGTAGTTTTATGCCTGAGAAATTATTACCACTATGGTTTTGTAGAAAGTGCCGAAACGTGGGACGCCTAAAATGGAGGGTGGTGTTGCGCAATGCAAAATTACTCGCTTATCTCTGATTCAATAATAATTATTTTCAGTATACTTAATGAGCAGATGTTAATGTTGAAAATGATACATTGAAATAATTTTTAAAAGGTAAAGGAATACCAAAAATAAGCAAAATATCTCAATATTTCGGTAAATCAGATGCCGAAACGTGAAGCACACTTGTATTAACATAAATTAATTATGTGTTCAAACTGAAAAAGATGTCTTCTTGACTTGATTGACTGAATAGGCAGATATCATAGCGAATATGTCGATTCAAAATGAGGCTTCTCATAAAGCTTACTTTTATTTCGAGTTTTTGAAAGACTCTATGTGGTAAAAACATAAATTATGTATTCAAACAATTGCATTTACTTAATATAATGACTATTGGTTTGAAGATGAATTAAAACGTGTAAAAGGCTTGTCTCGAAAAAGAAGTATGAAATAATTCCTTAAATGGAAATTATGTCGCGTTGGAAATGATCCAACGATACATGCATGTCATGCATAAGAAAACATGCAATTCTGAAATAAGAACACAGTAATATTATGGAAAAAAAATAGATAAAATAATCATAGTCTGATAATAACTTGGGACGTATTATTATCCAAAATTATTCCTTGTATATGCATGCAAGTTTGAAAGTATGATAAGAAAATAAAACAACGTACATCTTTCGTTCATTTAAGCCATTGATTGCGTTTTCAAAATATACAGATAGTAAAAACAAAAAATAAAAGATAGTAATTTTTGCGCTTCGTGCGAAGGAACAAAATATATCAGTGGTGTATTTATATTTTCTATATAGAATTCACCATCATAATCTTTAAAAAAGACCCACGTATTTGTTTTCCGTCAATCGAACTGACATTGAAAATGAATGAGAAGCGAGATCGTTTTAAAAGAAGACGTTGCTTTTTATGTTGCTTTAACGCAATACTTGCTTCAAAGAAATCGCCTAGATCACAAAAAGGTTGACATTGCAAATTAATTGGTCATCTAGATATATCATCGAAATGTTCGAATCCTTTATCGTCAAAATATTTTATCCGAATTAACATTTATTTGTGGCTTTCTTAATTTGACCAATTCACGTGACCTGAAAAAGATTTATCTTTAACATAAATATATGCTACAATGTATCAAAAGACATCTATTTATATAGCTTATTGTAGTTTTTAACTATTCATCTTGTCCCAGAGGATTCTTTCACTGATATATTGGTTATTTTTTAGTTAAGTTCACGTTTTCTTACTTCGAAATCTATCCTCTGTTACGTGAAAAATACTTTTTATCCAGTTTATTTATTACATCGATTCTCTGCACATATGCTAATTTTTATGCAACACAAGATTAAACTACGCAAAAAACATTAATCATGTATTAAGGGTAAGAGTATCATACCTCCAATATTTTCAATATCATACAACTATACTTGAGGACAAAAGTTCTGCACCATTAAAAGTAAAAATTCAAATAAAAACAAGCAGTTGATGAATTTTATTCAAATTTTCACACAAGATGAAATTAGGTGTCTACAATACTCTCACAAAATTGTCATAAATAGACATAATATCACACGCTCTGGCATTTTCCGATTTCCGTTTTCTAAACCTTTAGTATTTCAAGATTACTTGTAGCATGTATGGGTACCCATACGTCGATCTTTGAGCATATACGTCTTGGCATCCACGCAATCAGTCAAATGATCTGATGCTGAGGTATGCAAACAATAAATCGACTGGACGCAGGGGTAATGATACCGATCTCCCGGTCTTCGGTAGACCCGCTGTCGTACGTAATATTGGTGCAATTGAAGGCGAGAGTTGTCGCTAAACACAAAATCGTTTCAGTTTGTATTAGAACCAGAATAATCTGTTCCGGTGTGGTTTTAGGCCCATTGGATCTGGTAGCGCTGTATTCGGTTATCACGCACGGGACCAACAAAGGATCTTCGTAGTCGAATCTAATTTTCGTGCAAACGCCGTAAACCAGTTTTGGCACTTATCCTCGGATTATGCCGATCATGAATTGTTCCTTCTGTTTGTATCACACTTCCTAACATATTTTCAATGTGTGTGGGGCAAATTTCGCGATCCTGAATAGGTTTTGTTACTCGCGGCCCACCGGAATATGGACAATCGCGGGTCGAGCTAGTTTCTTCTAAATTGTTCACAAGATATTGAACTATTGACCGATGGACGTAAAAATGCCTTACAACAACATTGTGTGAGGCTCCACCCATAAACATGCCTTAAGCTCGTTCCCTTTCAAATTCGAAAAATTGTGGCATCTTAAATCTTATGTCGCCATAATTTTTCTTCTTGACTTGACCTTGCCCTTTGCTATACTATACAGCGATATGATTTTCGCCGCCATAGACAAAGCGCATATGACCATAGGGCCCTGAATAGTATATATCACATTTGATCGAATATCGACACTTTAGTACAAAGTATTGACAAATCAATAAATTAGTGTGGTTGTGGACCATCTGTTAAATATGCTTGCCAAATTTCATTAAAAAATGGGCTGAAATAAATTGATTTATTGAAAAAATACAAAATAATTAAATGGTGCATCTTTTTTGTCCTTAAGTATATATATATATTGTTAATTAGGTTAACTAGTCATCTGTTGATTTAAAAATGTATAATGGGGCTCCATGATAAATAAAATGCCCATTTATATGGATTAAGCCGAATTACAATTTAACAATAATATATCATGAAAATGTGTTAAAAACTAAAATTAACGCATGTCTTTCAACAAAATTGGATAAGAAAATAGCACAATTAGTCGCATTCAAATCGAAATCCACAATGAATAGCAAATCTTCACAATAACAGCAAACCCAATGGAAAAACATTGTTGAGAAACACAACATAATGAAATTCAAGAAATGATAACTACCGATGAATGCAGCATTTAAAATTCCATACCGCGCTCTACCTTAAGATCATATTCATGAGCAAAAAGAACATATTTTCCCAATCATCTAGCACCTTGCCAGACGTCGACCAACGTTAAAAAGGCGTTTTCACGTTTCCTGGCATTCTTTATTATGAAAACAACGACGTTGCAAAATCACAACGACGTCGAACGTTAGATGGGCGTTCATTTGACGTCACATCGTAAAATGCCGTCCGGATCTATATTGACCCAAATGTAAACGTGCTTTCAACGTCAAGTGCGATAGTGACGTCGAACGGACGATCCATGCTGAGTGGCTTAACACCTGGAAATGGCTATTTTTTCTAAATATTGCGTAAATATATTCCCACGATTATTTTATATTATTTGATACATTCAAACTATTTGAATCCAATAATACGCAACAGCTATCACTTAAAGTTAAACATGATTTCTAACGCATTGGCGGCGTCTTTAAGTTTACAAAATTATCAATTTCGAATTCCCGGAGAACATCTTGACGGAAATGGATATTTCCCTTCACTTCCACGATACAGGTGATCAGGTTTTCGAGAAATTGAGATTTTTGAAAATATTGATTTAAACAATTCTATACTTTTTAGGTGTCATTTAGTCGCGAAAACGTTAACGGTGAGCATAAACTATGCATTTTTTTTGGATGGAGGGGACCGGTTTCCGTGAAAATATAGACTAAAGCGAGAAGCCTATACGAGGTATAGGGAAATGAGAAAATTCATTAAATTTGATTAATTTTGTACTTTATGTTATCTTACTCCCCGATATGAATTAGCAAATGAAGGTGCATGAATGGGTGAATTGAAACAACACTTTATAAGATGAATTCATAAGACCACAACTAAATTGAGTTTTTAACAATCGTCAATGCCTATATTTTTTTGCACGATGATAAACATGGTTTATGAACTAGGCACGCCCGGGTAAGTCTTATACGCCACAAGGTTTCCAAATAAAACATGATATTTTTTTTTCAACAATTGTATAAAAGGACCATTTCAAGTCCAAAACATTATATGAAAACATCAATAAAACCACAATTAAATGACCATGCCATTTTATTTTGCATGAACCTTGAGAGTTTAAGTTGTCTTAATCCATTACAATAAGATGTGGATTAATTCATCAAATTAAATTTTCTGATAGCAATATAAATACGTCTTATACAAGATAACATGTCAGCTTAATAACAACTTTCCATATTGGAAGAATTATCTTGTTGATTGCTAAGGAGTTCAACAAACGAAATTTAGAAATGAAGGTCAGATTCAATGTGATTTGCGATCAAAGTAACCCAATAAAATTCCAGATATAATATGCCGTTAATACATCTGGGTATTTTAATCAATTCATCAAGCTGCATATTGTAAGACCAATTCATATATGAATGTTCCATACAAAATAGCTGTAATTTTACATAATTTAGCTTGCGTATTACTAAATTGACCGTTAATGGGAATTAAAATTGGTTTATAACCAATGATTATATTTTGAGAAATTGTTCCATTTAAAATAATCTTGAACCAGTTCATCTGAAGGTGCTGAACTAATTTCTTCTGATATTCTTACAACATTTATGGCTTGTTGTTTTTCAGTTTATTTCGGTTTTGCATATCTATTGAATAATCAAATTGCTTATGGATAAATAGAGGTGACGCTCTTGCCTTTTCAAATTATTGTAAACTCATAAGTGCGTGACCATAACTCATAAGTGCGATCTTTAAAATGACGTTGAGTTTTTCTAACCGTGAGTAACATATGAGACTCTGAAGGTCGCGGTTACACTCAGGTAAAAAAAAGACAGCTTTTTCAGAAAAAGGGTTGGAGCAGTTTTTTCACCTCAATCGCATGAAAGAAAGCTACCTTTGTTTCTTCAGTGTAACCGCGGCCAAAGGGTCTGGCTACACTAATTTGTTAATTATCCCGTTCAATCGCTTTATTGTTGTTATTGCATTTTTAGCTTTAATGAAAAGGAAATCCTAATATGATCCTAATATGATAAATAGAAATTCGACAACTTAATTCATAATCAAGATGTTACAATACCAGCATAATCAGGGTCGCAGCGTACCGATTACCCAAATATATTGGCTAGGGTTTTGCAAAAGGGCCAACCTAGGGTGCCGGGAGAAATCCATGATTGATAAATTAAGGGGACTCATATTTGTAAAATAAGTAAAATGAATGTTTTTACTGTCATGTAGAATCGCGTCCTGTGGCTCGGACCCCTTAAATTAGATAGCTGAGATATCATATATGGGCTAAAATATAAAGTTACGTATGTGTTTATTATTCCTGGATGAGTATTATACTTTTCAACATATCCACAATTGACTCTTTTGATTTTAACATAGAAACCTTTAAGTGTAGCCAATCTACTAGGCTGACCCTTTGTTGACCGGTTTATGTGGATCTACAATACACAATAAGATCAACTGATTTATGGTAAATAAACGCATTTCATGTGCTGCTATAATTCATTAAGTATGTTATTTTCCTTCATTGTTTTATTTACAATATGGTTATGTGTCCTTTCTACTCAAAAAATTTGCTTAAGTGTGTAATTTTCAAAACAGCAATATCAAGAATGGGTCGGATACTATATATGACATTTCAAGGATTTCATGGCATTCAAAATAACGTTGCAATTAATATATGGTCATCCAATTGTATATAAAGGCCTTTACAGCTTTAAACCTTTTAATCTTACAAGTGGTCAACGCATAGATAAAGATGAAATATACGGTGAAACAGCCGCGACGTGATTTGAATTTTATCAATTCTGATTTGCGGTATTCCTGTGGCTTGGGCAATGGAGATACTAAAAAACTACCGGGTACTTTTCCTTTAAAACACTATTTTCCACCAAATGAACCAGCAATTCATTATTTTAATGGGACAAGGTAAGACAGTTTCAAAATTGTATTTTAAATCCTGGATGCGAAATAGATGAAAAAGACGAATTCGAAAAAAAGAAAAAAAAATCTGGTTGATATGTTTAAGTTTTAGATAAAACGTTTAGTATGTTAATATAGACACACAACAATATTTAGTATATTTCAAAAATATATATATTTCATTTTCCCTCAGCATCAGTTCTAAGAGAAATAAATCTTTCAAAAAATGTATTCGTTTTATTTTTTTAAATAATTCGGAGCAAACTATTATGTTTCTTATAGAATCAAGGAAACATATAATATTTAAAATGTTAATTCTGTTCCGAGCTCCGATTCAGCAACGTTTTGTTGATGTAACAGCATGTAAGCTACAGGTTCCGTACCGTAATAAGAGCACGAACGTGCTAAGAAACATGTATATTGCATTCATATTTAGGTTATTATGCGGTCATAACTATCATTTCAATATCTTTAAAATTCGTTTCTTGAAACTCAATTGCATGTGCAAAATGCATTCATTGTTGAAGAGAATTCGAGTGTTCCCTTTGACATTTAAAATATATAAGCGAAGCACTTCTCGTTGATTTGTTTAGAATGGTTCTGAAATGCTTCTCGCCTCTTCAAATATTTATAAACCTTTCACGAGCAGTGAAGTCTATTTTAAGGTGTCGACAGAGCGAATGCAATTTCTTGATATTTTATTCGATATTTTTTTAAAAGTTCCATAAAACAGAAAAGTGACATTATACGGAGCATATGAATTACACAACGATATTCCAAGGCAAGGCCCCGAAATATTCATACATAGATGTATTCATATTCACACTGCAATAAAAGCACAATGGGCATTAAAATTTGATTTTAGCCTACTATTTTATTTTTAAATGATGTACTAAAAACGTCGAAAGGGAAACATGCTAACCCATTTTTTTCTGATTTGTGTTTGGAACTTTGAGCTGTGGTCTTTTTTCTGTCCATATTTGCAAATAGATTACTTAGTTCTTTAAATCGGAAATTTAACATTTCTTTAGATTGTGTTCGTCGATAAACTGGGTAAATTTTGGAAATATATAATTTTTCTCAATGGAAAGTGTTGTTGTGCATGGGGTCATTCAATATTCCAAACTAGTCAAAACTACATGATTTACGGCATGATTTTATTTTTCACAATGTTATAGATTGAACTGTTTTTTTTTCTGTTTTGAAGCCTTTAGAAAACGAGAGTTTCACAGATACGATATGACATCAACCCCCTACCCCATGCCGAGAAATAAACTGTGTTCATGTTTATACTTGGGAATAAATCCAAGTAATTATATTCTCATCATGTAAGCTTAGTCTCTGAAACCCTCTATTCTCGGTAGCAATAGACAATGCTGAGTTTACTTTGAGCACAGCATGAGCTCCTTATAGTGTCATCTAGACATCGAGGTATGCCGGTCGCACAATGGTATTTGATTTGCTTTATATTTTTACCTACTCAAAATAAAGATTAACCGTATTAAACCGATCATCCCCGCATATTTTTTCATCATTTCTTTTCGAAGATAAAGCGAGATTGGCCCATCTCCGTTATATATACCTTAGAAATTAATTCAGAATTTACCTTCATAAGATGCTATCCTCATTCTAAAACATAAATAGAATTTAAACAAAGACGCGTTATTATCGAACTAGACGTGAATAGCATACTTATGATTAGCCATACACGTGACTCCAAAATATAATCCGATCTCACGTCAACGCTCTATGTCACATCTTGAAAACAAAACTTTAAATTTCCGTAGTTTAGTTAGATCGCATCCCGTTTTAGGCCACCATAAACTCCGAAGTGCGCGTCGCGATCGCACCATCCCTTCGCTAGTTCAACCATTTCGAATTTCAATTTTATTTGAAGAAGGGGAAAACTGTATAAATGGATTGATTTGCGATATTTTTTATATTTATTTTAATATTTTGAAATTGAATTGTGAATATGGATAAATTGCGCAAATTAAGACGGGGCAGTAAGGCACATGAACAGTAAGAAATGTTATCATAATAATAATTATTATTTATACTCCAAAACGCATCACAATTCTTCAAATTATTTCGGCTGCAATAATTTTTCAATAAACACCAATCAAATGCGCGTACACAAGGATGTATTTGCAATGTATTGCATATCCAACGTTAATATTTAATTTTAGATATAAAAACGCATAAGAAATGCAATTTAAAGTTCTTTAGATATATTCACGTTTTATATGCATTTTTAATCAAATATCTCAGCTAATTAAATAAAAGCGTCTACTTTCAATCGATTTTAAAAAGCAAAATAAACTCTAATCCTATTAGGAACTTTATTTTCTTATATACAATTTGATTCGAATTAATTAGCGTAAATATTTAGTATTTTAAATATGTTTATATTTGGAAAACAATTACAGTGTTTAAATGCATGTGTTTTTTTTCATATATCGTGGAAATACTGAATCGATTTTTCTTGTACGTAAATTATCGTGGCTAAAGCTAGTCTTACAACCGGCCGTACGGGCTCTACGGGCTGTCTACGGGCAAATTTTGAAGAAATCGTACGGGACCCGCACGTTACACGCACGGCACACGTACGTCGCACGTACGGCACACGCACGGGTTTCTGCCCGTAGACTGCCCGTACGTGCCCCGCAGGAGAAAATGTGTATGCACATTTTTTGCTGCGGGCGCTCTACGATCATAGAATCGCAGGTAGTCCGCAGGAAGCCCGCACGGAGCCCGCACGGGACACGTGCGTGTCCCGTACGTGAAAGACTGGAAGGCTACGTGCTCTGCGGGGTTGCTGCGATCAGAAATTTGTTTAAAAGCTGCGGGGCCCGTACGGGCGACCGCCCGTACGGCCGGTTGTAAGACTAGCTTAAGATGTGATATCGGTTACATTTTACACTCTGTTTTCTTTCCCTTGTTTTTTTACAATATTATTTTTATGCGTGTCTACAATGTTTTGCGATTTTTTCTACAATTTTAAGTGTATGAAAACTAGCAGTGACTGGTGCGTTGTACACCATATAGCATATTCCTTTATTTTTCAGAGTTGAAGAGGACGATCAGTTGTTGCGCTGGATCAAGAAGTTGTTTGTATGAAGATCGAATGATAAATACACGATAAACGATTCTTTGATTTATTTATTTTATTCATATTTCAGAGTTGACGAGGACGAGCAATGGCTGCGCTGGATCCAGAAGCAGTTTGAAGATATCGCTGGCGAAGATGGAGAGATCGATCTCACTGAGTTCAAGGGCGCCCTCGGCGTCAAGAAGGTTTGTTTAAAAATATATATATATATATATTTATGATTAAATTCGCTAGGGTTGTCTACCCAATAATTAGTTTTCACTATTTTGGTAATGAATTAGCAAGGTCACCCTCGGCGTCGAGAAGGCTGATATATAATATGATATATATTTATAATACATATTTATTTGTTTACCTTATAATTATGGATGTTATGAAAAAGTATTCATAAGGACAGCCTAAATGACGCTTTTATAGATTTATAAGATTTAGCATGGATTAAAAAGCACCTCAATTCCAGGTAACAAAATCGGGCCTTATACTAAGTTTATATTAAAATTTATTACAGATAATTTTGCTCTAATGATATCTAAACTTATACTTATTTATAATTGCCATATCAACAGTCGTTTTTCGCCGAGCGCTTCTTTTCGCTCTTCGACCAAGACAAAAGCGGAAGTATCGAACTACAGGAGTTGATGGACGGACTGCACATGCTCACAAAGGGGTCGCCAAAACAGAAACTCAAGTTCTTGTTCGACGTCTATGACGTAGATGGTGAGTGTTTTAGGGTTAAAAAGTGTCCGTACAGGTTTATTCACAATTAAGAATACACAATAAATGATTGCTTCTGATTCATAGGGTATGAAGGCGCGTTCACCCGAAACAGGCCAAAAAAACTCGAAACCGAGTTTATATATATATATATATTTTTTTATAACAATTTCACTGGAAGGAAAAGGCGCATAGTTCAAACCAACAGATAACACGCTTTTTTTCTTCGAGACTTCAGGATTCACACTTTTATGCATCTAAACTCCAGGTAAAAAACCATTCATATTTTAGGGAAATATATAGCGAGACTTACACCGATTAATCCTATTTAACTATACATTATACAAAAATAAAACAGGAAGTGGCACGATCGAGCCCGACGAGCTCAAGACCGTCCTTCGCTCGTGCATGGAAGAGAGTTCGATCCAACTTCCGAAAGAAAAACTACAGGAACTGACAGACACGCTGTTTAACGCGGCCGACGAGGACGGGTCGGGCGAGATCACGTTTGAGGAACTGGTGGGAGAGCTTGAAAAACATCCGGGCGTGCTGGAGAATCTCACTATAAGGTTAGGCATCGAAAAAGAATGGGTCACCGTAAGTTGAGTAATATTAAAAAAAAAAAGAAAAATGATTTGCAATAATTAAATCATTACAACGGCGAACGTGTTTATAAATTCGATAACAACTAAATCACATGTTGTTCTAAGCTCTATATAATTTCCTCCTCCTATACAGTTCATATTTAATTCTACCAGACCATGTGATAAATTTCATGTAGATTCAGCAAATAAAAAATATGATCGGATTAAATAATAGCGTTTTCTCATAAATAAAGCAAACGGAATTCATGCGACTGCTGCAATAAAGGAGATGAAGACAGCCGAAAATACGATAAAAAGCTTTTTATCGTGACCTCAAAATAAATATTGCTATACTCTAGCTGTTCTCGGATTTCTTTCTTTGTAAAATATATTTCAAACATTCTGTTTTTATGTATACAAAAAGTATATTCTCAATATCATTGTTATTTAATTTGAGTTTGATATTGACAAGCTTGCCTCAGGCCATATTGTGATGAAATTCTTGACGGCATATTTACATGATGTCAAGAAAAATATACAAGTGACCCTTTTTTGTAATAACAAACTGTTGGAGGTGCGACAGATTACTTTCAGTTGTCGAAATTCGGGATGCTAGCGAAATGTGATCGTTAGTAATGAAAACACATTCAGATGAACTTCAGTATTTTTTTATCATTAAAAAAAAAGAATGAAAAGAAATACTTTCCATATGAAAATGTATAAAATATTTACCAAGATTTGGTTATTCAACAAATCCCGTATTACGAGTAAACCCCTGATTAATATGTAAAATAACATAACTCGCGTCTGAAAACGGGAACGAAAACCCATTATTATAAAGTTCACCTATTCATTCCAATATTCAAGCAGGCTTTATTTTATAAAAGCATCGACTCTGCTTTTAAAAAATCTAAACATTATTAATATTTAGTATTTATAATATTATACATATATTTGGATTCTTCAATCGGGTATCATAAAGGGGTATTGCGTAGTCAGCCACCAGTCACCAGACAACAAAAGATGTTTCCGGTCATTTTAGGTTAATATTTTTTCCTTGTATCAAAAGTGGAACCAATTAAAACACGTTTGTTAGTTTCAGTTATGATAAT
>LQRL01174484.1:37469-47526 GCA_001703475.1 Hydroides elegans
ATGCACATAATTACATATACTGTCCAAAAAGTCGAGCCCCCTTCAGTTTTTTTTACCAATTACCATGCAGCAGTGCACGGTTTTAAAACTTATGTTTTGCATTGATAAACCTATTATTTTATATTTCTTGGGTCGGAATATTATATGCAAAGGTGTTAAATGTATCCATTGATGATGTTGCTGCGATTGCGATCATCATCATCATCATCATCATCATCATCATCATCATCATCATCATCATCATCATCATCATCATCATCATCATCATCATCATCATCATCATCATCATCATCACCACCACCATCATCATCATCATCATCACCATCATCATCATCATCATCATCATCATCATCATCATCATCATCATCATCATCATCATCATCATCATCATCATCATCATATATTTTATATAGCGTTCGATACTCCTAATTTACCGGTTTGAACTTTTTTCATTTGTGACAAATTGGTTCCATAGGTAGACCTTTCCTATTGACGTACCAAGTAACGCAAGAAAAATTGAAAACTATTTATTTTTCAAGTCACAATTATTAAAAATCTGCTTTTCAGCTTCCGACGACTTGACTTTTTTTGGACAGTATATAATACAAACCAGGTTTTTTTTTACAAATGTCTGTCGAAAGCAAACTGCTTTATAACAACAAGAAATGTAAGAAAAACGAGAAAACATCAACCGAAAATATGCATAATCCATATATCGATAGTATACACGATAGAATGCAAAGTATATTAAAACTTTAAATAAGGTTGTTGGTTTAAATCATAAATCAAAATCAAAATGTAACACATATTAAATTCCTTTATTGCATTGACGTTTTGAAATCCTTATAATTAAACATTCATACCGTTACTACAAAGTATGTAGAATTCTATAGTATTACTGATTTCTATGACAGAAACTTGTCTTTATCTAAACTGCATTCGTAGTTATAAAACTTTTATTTCAGCCATCATAAGGATCCTGGAAATCCTAGATTATAAAGCAATAAAACAAGGAACGGCAGATTGTTAAGTTATGTGTACCACTTCAAATTCAAGTGGGAAATGTTACTACAAAAATCAGTCATTCAAACACATATCCATTTCAAATATAAAAATTCAAAGATTCTTTTAAAGAATATCAATATAATAATGACACCCGATTAGATATTTGTAGATTAAACAGTGACTTCTTCAAAATATAGGTTGACCATTTTATTGGTCCACACCCTTAAATTAGGCTCAACGCCTTAAAAAATTGATAACCTTGGGCAGCGAAAGCAGAAGTCCTAAAAACTGAATATAATTTAGCAAATTTAGTGGCCTGATATTGGTAACTGAGACTAAATTATCCACCATTTCATTGAACTCAGACTATCAACACATTTTCGATCGCGTCACATGATCCGAAGAGCTTCCTTTGATACTCTCCAGTATCACCGATTTCGGAAACGTAAATAGCGCAAAACTATCCTTATCGCACCAAATCTCCTTGTTATCGATTCCATGAACAGCAGCGGGTACATGCGAGAAAATGGAATCTCGACCATTGTCATCGAGGCACACTGATTCCACTTGGTTCACGGTGAACGCACGCTGATAGTGGAACGTCCATAGCTGCATGTAGATACAGTCGCGATATGCCACGGTTAACGTATCATGCCATTCGTTGGCGTCCACGGTGAAATCATATTCGAGGATCTCCTTCAGATCACGAAGGGTCATATTGGTATGGTCGTCGAAATATGCACAAAGCCCCGAGCAGAATTCGTTGACGCGCTCGTTTAGGTGCTGGAAGTATTCTAGCTCGTCATGGAAGCTGGCCCCTTCGTCGTATATGTATGCGTTCAATTTGTTATTGAAGAAATTATATAACATGTAATCGGATGGTGTTAGGCGCCGGTGAATAAGCCTGAATGCATCCAATGTGGTTTCGGTGTAGCGCGATCTATGGCCCTTTGTTCCGACGAACTGTTTCATGTACAGAATATCTTTCATGGAGAAGTTTAAAATCCGTTTCATCATGAGAATGGATTCGTCAAAGCGATTACTAATGAGGACGGCTGTGAAGTTATTCGATATCTTCTCGATTTTGTTTTGTATTTCTTTCTCATCTTCTAGATTTCGAGGAATACCAAAATGAAAACTTTGCATATTATGAATGTATTTTTTGAAGTTATCATTATTTTCATAAAGAAGAGGGTTTTGGATGAATGCACGCAATGGATCCTTTTCTGTCGTCAACTCGAACCGTCGATCGAGACGAAAGAATGAGAAAGCCGATTGTAGATGCGAAAACGGCTCCCTCACTATAGCAACCGAGTCATATTGTGGCACCATGTAATCCTGTACGTCACGTTCGCTGTATATTGCATGGTCGCATATCATGTCATACCGTTTGAAACCGGGTTGTGTTATGTCCTCAAAAAGGTACTTCGGTTTCGGTGCATCCGGATATGGCATACCGAAAGGCATATCGTATGTGGCGACTTTGAGGTTATTCGACAAAGCATAACGGTAAAATATATTTTGTAAAGTAGTGCTACCGGATTTATGTACCTTCAGGAAGTAGATACCTCGAGTTCGTGTCCCGTTCGTCTGAGTAGATATATCCTCTGGGGGTTTATTCGTTTTGGATCGTAACGAGCGTTTATATTGCATATGCTCTGTTTCCCCCACAATTGGAGGCGGCTCATATCCGACATCTCTAATTAAAAAATAAAGTAGCATTCCTAATATCACAACGTATGTAATCTTTATCATGATGTGTCTTCTCGGCATTGCTCGAAAGAATCTCCAGTGTACATTTCTCATTCTCATTCAGTTCAATGCGATTTTAATGTATAAATTGTGAATAAATTTAGTATATATTAATTAGGTAAACCTTTATGGTGAATGAAAGACATTCCTGGAAAAACAGTAAGTGGTGGGTGTCCAAGTAAAGGGTTCCATGCAAAAACCTTGTTAAATTGATAATTTGAATAAGTTTATATTACTTCTATATAATGTTTTTATTAATCATGTGTAAGACATGTGGTTTGTTACGTAACGGCAACAGACGACCCAAATTGCTTTGGTAAAATTATTTATTTTCGGAATCCAATTAAATATATCACACGTGAATATTAGACTCAATAAAGATTTCTTACGGCAAACTGTTGCATGTGAAAGGATGAAGGCGGGGTCATAGCTCTAATAACATACGTACATGTACATACATACATACATACATACATACATACATACATATACATTTAGATACGTAGATTTTAATAAAGAAAAATATATATTATGTATGCCGTGTTGCTAGCACTCTCTCAAAATTGAAAGTACGATCTGATCCGTGGTTTTACACTCCCAGCCTTGCCGAAGCCGTTACTGCATGACTAATTTTTTAATAATTCGTAATGTATTATTAAAAAAGAAAGGTAGGAGACCCAAGGTACGGATGTGATGAAAATTAAGTGAAGCAATTGGGTCAATATAACTTATAAAATACGTTTATATACTCACAAAGTTTGAGGCACAAAAGGTGCTTTAAAGGTTTGATTTTAAATATGTGTTATTTTCGTATTTATCAATAAACCTTTTGTGGGTTGAAATATAATGTTTCTATACATCTAACTGCTAGTTCTTGCGAGCGTCTTAGTGTTTTATAGAAGAACAAAAATAACTAATATATGAAACTGAATTTCGAATTATCATCTTTATGCACGGAACCTTCTATGACGCTGTTATTACTCTCTTATATCAATCGCTCTTAACTTAATCAAATGAGTAAAAATCTACTATAAGAAAATCAATTTATGGATTGAACTAAGCCTAGCAAAATTTTGGTCTCCCCTAAATAACATATATATTGTATTGGCTACGGTTCACAACTCACATAATATTCAGCAATATTGTTAAAATTAGGTATAGGATAAAATACGAGGTCAATCCATTAATTTAAAGATTTCACAGTTCCGAGGCGAAGCCGGGGCACATGTTCAATGTTTAGTTTAGTTCACTGTCCATTATCAAAAATAATGGATCGTATAAACAAAGAAACTGTAAACTAATTTAGAAAAATAAACTGACACTTAGATATAATAAATTATCTGTAACATGTAACTTGGTACATCATATAAACATTGCACATCTTGTTTGTATACTATTAAAATCGTTCTATATCAGGACAAATTTATGTTCATTCCATTCTCAGTATGAATATACCGAGGTTGTTGAAAACCAGCACAAATTTATTATAAACCCAATAGCACCTGATGAAAGGGATTTTTCTCGACGATAATGCCGACCATTTGACTTCCGTTTCAACACTATTATACGGCTGACAGCCATATAATACGTTATTTACGTTATCAACGTGCGCACCCGTCCTACCAATGGGGATGTAAGTCATAAGTCATGCTCTAAATTATCGAAGTCATTCATGTATCGGAAGATGCTGCAACATTAAATGAGTTGTTTAAGCTCGACAACCATCGATTTTTGGGAATACAATTTTGCACAGTGAATGGTATTTTATGATGTCATTCATTTTCCTTAAGTTAACATAAACATTAGATTTTAAGGTTTTTCTAAGCCGTAAACCCTAATATCTACCATTTATTCTCCTATTAAGCCAAGTATTAGTATTATCATAGAAGTACAATTATTGCGAGCTGCAAGGAAAAAAAACTTTTATACTTTTTTTATATCCTATTTTATCATTCGAGATATCTGTTCTATGTTACTCATCTAGCTAGGAGCGGAGGAACAACACAGAAATATTACAACTTTTAAAAGAACATGTTCAAATAGGACAGATACAAGGAATTTGCTTGATGTTTTCAAAATATGGAAGAGAAAAATCGTTTTAATGCTGTACACACAATCTTTAGAATGAGTTAAAATATTTATGAAAATTATATTATTTCTTAAACTGTAAACAATTCAGTAAGGTAAACAGAGTTTCTCCGAACCAATTAAGACGATGAAACAATAGCAATGATCAAATCACAACTGTCAGGCATATTGAATAGTTTGTCCTGGCTGTTGGATCAATGGAGGACTAAGCTGAGTATTGCCAAATGTGCCCAATGTGGCCAATATTTGTTTTATATGAAGGTACCACGATTGAGTATGACATCCTTAGCCGTGGTGAATTTTGATTTTTAAATCTATACAACAGTATTAGATTCATATTGTAGAATTGTATATTTTTCTTCAGCATTGGCACATTCGTTATACACTGCACATAGTTCTTATTATGTGACTCCTTTAAAATAACTATATTGCTCTGAATTAAGTTCAACTACATAAGAAATATGGGTCTAGATATTATTGTAATGCTTTATTAGGTTGCAAATTCACAAGGAACAAATTATCACAGTTTGATTTTGCTTAGAAGAGCACATAATGTCAAATCAACATTTTGAACCTGACCATCAGTTTACATCTCATTCAGTACTAAAACGGTCTTTTTATATACTGAAAACTTAAATGTATTGTCACCAAGGTCTCCACGCAGGGCCCAATGGCCCAAGATTGCTTGGGCCAGGCTGTTCCTGGCTTTGGTCGGAATCAGAATTATCACGTTGGTAAGTATTTGAAGATACTGTATTTAGTTTGCTGGTACTTGCGGCCTCAAATGACGAATCTGGTGATTGTGGTCTGGTTATGGTACTCGATACTGATCTGGATACCTGTTTGGATACTAGTTGAACGACTTGTTGTGGGCGACCGATTTGTACCTTGGTTGTTGCTATGCTGGTTGCTATCTCCCTTTCCAGCGAAAGTCTCGAGGAATTACCGGAACTAGATAGCACACTGCCGCTTGTATTTTGACTGAAATCATCCGTTTTATCACCTGTGCTGAATTCAAATGAGGAACTTTGACATGCCGAACTGGCGGATTCATCAGTAAAACAAATATCATCATTTGACGATACCGGACTGCAAGTCGGTCTATTTTCAAGCGGTGTAGTAGTTGACTGAGGGCTATTCAATACTGGAACTGAGGATGTCGAACTTGAAAGACGAGGGCACGTATTAGTTACAGGTTCAAGTTTTAACACATTTCCTTGCATCACATTATTTAACACTGTCACATGCTGATTGATATTCTGAGTTGTTAAATCAGTCATGATATTGGTATTTGCCGCTAAATTCACATTCGTATTGATAACAGGAAGCTGCTGCTGTGTATTGGCCAATATATAAACCGTATCCCCGGAAGCCAGTTTAGCGGGAACCAGCTGCACTGGTATCGGTTGCTGTGGCAACGCAGTCATTACTGTAGGTAAACTCTGCGTCTGCGCCGTAACCGTAGTGGAACTACTACTTGAATCAGGGCTGATAACACATATATTACCCATCGAAACGAGATTTGGTGCCACACTTGGCTGCTGAATCTGCAGCGGAGCCGGTGCACACGCCGCTAGAGTCAATTGCTGTTGTGACGTATCTGTGTTTCCACCTGCTCCTGCGGGTACCATGGTAACTTGTGGTTGTGGCGTGTTGGTTCTATGCAGACAGTCGGCAAGGTGGTTGATCATGCGACTGCGCACTTCGGTCGTCATGCCGTCGATCGAATTGAGGTATGACGTCACTTCGTTGGTGCACTCGTTGAACCCGGCGATGTACTTGTTCATCACTGCGGGATCGCTGCTCACAGACGCTGGATGAATCATGTATAATATATGATTTGGATGAATATGAAACTGTATATGTGCAATGCTTGATTTACATGATAATTTTTCTTCTAACTATATATAGAAAAACACATTGTGCCCACTTAGGATAATGCCGCTGTATTTAAAAACGCCTTCATCTGTTTATAGAATTCTACATATTTTCAATATGTATATAACAGCGTCGTTACAGAGCATATAAGTCTTACAACAGCATAATTTTGTAGAGTCTCTATACATTTGGTATGTTTTTTATGATGATTTAGGGCCTGGTAATATTGGAAGCTGTTTCTTAGCTGTTTTTTTTTACTAACAAATCCTGTCTTTCGAGGCTTTCCATATTGGAAACTCAGAATTTGAGATCTACCTAACTCTGGTTGCTTTTTAAAAATCAAGCAAAAAATGTTGGTTTCCCATAACAGTTGCCATAAGAAATGTTTTGGTAGGCAGGGTTTGTTTGAAAAACAGTAAAGAAAGCTTCCGATGTGGCCAGACCCTTATTCACCTTTATCGAATTGAATTAATAGGTTTCTTTCAAAAAACCGTTATACATGTGTAAGTGAAACTCATCTCTTATAATATATTTTTTTAATTATTTTTCAGGAAACCAGTTTTTCTAACCTGCGGTATGTTGACGTTTGAGACTCTTGAGATATTTCACTGTCATTTCCAAGATGTCCGCTTTCTCCAATTTCGAGTAATATGAGCTCTAAAAAAGATTCAAAATACCATTCATGTAATGCATTTAATTGATATTCATTGGTTTAACACTCTAAATGCAAGTTATGTTCTAAAGAAAAATAATATATAAACCTTTTAAATTGTCTTTATAGAAAAAAGTGAAAACAATCATGTGACTTTATGGTGATTAACAATATAATAACACGTAATGGTTAACATAGTGGCATGACTTATGTGCATTCTATCGAAACAGATTAGATAAAATGTTAAGGTATGGGGCTAGACATGATTTTCACACAGATCATAGGGATAAAAACACAATCTAAAAAATGCAAAAGTATAAGTTATATGTGACCGAGGTTCACTTCAAAAACGTGAGGAAATTTGATTAAAGCAGAAAAAGGCATGTATCTTTTGATAGACATATTGCGAACTTGTTTAACCATATTGATGGTACATGCAGGTATAGAATTCTTCAATCGCAATTTCCCAAGACAAATAAAAGGACAATTCGTATTTTAGCACCCAATGAATTATATAATTTTATTTATTTTTAAAAAAATGATTGTGGTCCATGGCTATCGATAATTACAGATATCATTTTCTCAGTTTTTTTTTACATGTAGATAAAATAATAATTGATATTTTATAAAATAAGATCGCAATTTAACCGTCTGATCGATCTAAATCCTGTTCTATTTTTTAAGTACATAAAAACTTCGATTCTATAAACTTTTATCATGTAGTGCATCTTTTAGAAACATGCTTGTGGGAAGCGTGTTTGACCGGAAGTGTTTTGGCTGGAAACGGATTTGCACAAAATATTGTTAGAGTCAGAGTCGTTACATTTTTTAACGTATAGCTGATGCGAGTGCACTGGCAAAAACAATGATATATCTCAACTTTGCCCACCAACGGAGTGAAAAAGCCACATAAAAAAAGAACTAGAAAAATATTTTTAGGAAGTATTGAAAATAAACAGAAATATTGAAATAAAACTTTTTGGTTTCAAGAACGCATTTTATGTTAAAGAAGTTTAGATTGTGAAATCTTGATTTTATTCGCATAAGTGACTCTCATGGCGTTTCTAACATTGGAGTGTAATATGATGTTAACATTCAATGCGAATTCAGTTTATGCTGAGTGTCACAATACCAGTAATGTATAACTTATGAGGGAATAATTTCCTTTTCGTGTGTTCTTTATGTAACAAATATATGGTTATTTAAATGAAGAACGCCCATACAATTAAAACGAATTTAAATGAGATCAATACGTGATAGAATGGTGATATGCAAATAAAGTGTTGTGGTTAGTTTAGGCGAGGAAATTCTCTCTTGTACAATAATGAGGGTACATTTTGACAACATCGAAAAATGTATGTGTGATAAAGATCTAAAACACACAAACAGCCCCTATGTACTTCAATATCGATATGATTCTACTTCGACGTCGAAATGACGAAAATTCGTTGATTCAACAATGACATATCATTTCGGTGTATGGCCCCACCAACCGCTATTTTTGATAAAGTGTTCCTGCCTCTAGAGTCAGTGCTGGGGTAGAAATAATGTATTGTATACACTTGAAATGACTTATTTCAAGTAGATAAAGTCTGGTCACCAATTTTCCCACGCCTAGATCGACGCTCGTTTTTATGCCTCCTCCTTATGTTTGTGAGATTTGACGTGATGTCTTTGCCGTTTGAAAGCGTTGCACACTTGACTGGGACTCGGAGGTGCTGAGGCAGGCTGATTCCTTTTGTGATTGTCATACAGATATAAACACGACCTTTTATTATAATGGAATTCCAACTTTAAACATTGACTTTGTGTTTATCTAACTGAAGAATATTTGCATTATATATTTTTTCTTCTAAAAGGATGTTATTGAAATCACCTAAAATACCATCTCGGCTAGACGCAGATATTCTGTCACATCGTTTTACATAAAAGTTATATAAGTTGCGTTGCATCATCATCTACACAATGTCGTGTTGAAAACCTAACGTTGGACAATATATATCGAACTAAAAGTTACATCCATATCAACTTCAATATGCAATGGCTCATCGTCAATATACTATTCGTTATTTTAAGCTCTATTGCTGTGTATATATGGTCAAAATGTATGTGCCGAAAAACACAAAATGTATTTTCGGAAAGTTTCTTTGCTGGGAAATACATGTACAAGTGGCTAACTAAACCATATAAAATTTCTTAACAAACCACTTATATCTTAAATAACTTTTTTGTTCTTTGGTCTATTTAAAATCTAAAAACGCTGTATTTTTTGGCAATTTTTGCCACACATGTCAATGTCTTTTTAAAAATTCTTTAATTTTTTTATCAACAGCAAATAAACAAAATGCACGTTATTCAGGCGATATCTCTTATGCATAGAAATGATGTCGTTCAATAGCTCTGCATACCTGGTCAAACAGCATAATGCATGCCTTATATGGGATGCTCGCAAACAGTCCATGTTCATTGGCCTGATTTGGATATGTTTGGGAAATGACCGCCTATATATGCCTATATTTGTTTATTGTTTGTGTTTTGAAATTCGTTAGACATAATTCTATCTTTTTCATTCGCTGACAAAAAACCTCGAAGGTCCTATAACTAAAGTTTTGCCTTGTTTGTCATTCTATTGGCTCTCATTCTTGCTTTTCCAAATATCCACAACCTCCCTCTCGAAGTATC
>LQRL01174487.1:11261-22861 GCA_001703475.1 Hydroides elegans
AATCGAAAAGGAGTTTCTAAGATAACCAAATGCTTAGCCTATGACAACATGTGTCAATTGATAAAATTGAAAGCCGTTCGAACCCCATTCTCTTATCCAGCGCCACACAATCGTATGTGGTTTGCCATTCATGAAGTCGTGTTGCATTGCATATTGAAAACCACGTTGATGAAGATTGCCGTACATTATTACATTCTGATAACACTTTCGAGATGTACCAAGAGATAAGGGGAACTGGCAATACTCGGAACAATGCCGCAGAACATTCTTTTCCGTGATATGGTCGCTATAAAAAAGTTATTTTATGCAAAATGTCCATCAACTCATTTATGCACGACATATGTTGTGCAGAAGGAAAAACAACCTCTTCTTCCTAATGTTTTGAACTCTTAATTCCCAAAATATGTTCTGTATCTGACTTTAAATTAATTCATTAATTTTGACTTATGTAAACATAAACATACTGATCGATGATTCAAGAATTCGAAACCTCACATTGAATATACTCAACGAAAATTCATAATTCCAAACCTCACATTGAACTTTTGTTCTTAAAAATGCGTCTACAAATTTATTTAATCGATTGGATAATGCTGGTGACGTTTTGGTGGTCTAACAAGAGGTCCCTGACGCTTACCAAAAGTTCCCTACGCATGACAAAAAGTTTCCTGAATATTCAAAAGATATTTTACAGATAAAAGAAAACATAATGCAGTGTACGACATACACATTCATCTTTTTATACACATGTATGCATTCTCTAAATTTCCTGATTTCCTTTAAAACTTCGTGTGAATATTTTTAAAAACGTATATAACTCTTTGGTGTCAATTTGAGTTTCTCCTGGTTCAACGGGTACCAGAAGGGCCCACAGTTGTGTGTTGCGAGGCATGTGAAAATCCACTGCCTCTTAGGTTACAGGAACCGGTGCGTCCGTTATTGGGGCAGGTAATGGGCCTGAGGCCTCATCACATCCTACCAAAGTTAAGAAGAGGCTGAAGCAGGGCTTAAACATCTGGAACGGCGCCGTAGTTCAGGAAATACCAACTTTTTCATCTGCATTCGCCCCGGGCATATAAAACGCAAGACCCGCCCCGCGACAAACATGAGTCCTCGGATAGCGAGGAGAACCTGCATATTATCTAGTTTTAAGTCGCAATTTATTGGTTAAGCAACGAGCCATTTGTCACGGGCCGGGCCTGGTCGGTAATGTCGAAAGATGCTACACCGCACATAGTGTATCAAGTTGTCGCCCTAGTTTGTGGCGCTATAACCGTCGCCATGTATTGTTTTATCGGCAACACAAAGCGTCCAGGATATCAAAGGGGTACGGGTGTTCGTTCTAAGTCCAAAACGCCTTTACTCGTAAAGAGATTTTACTATACTACTTTACGACGGACGAGATCCAACCCCATTCGCTAAGCAAGGTTTCAAACGTGTTACGATGGCTGGATAAAAGTTTCGTACGCAGAAGCCTTCAAAGGAGCAGTGCCGCGTTGTTTTATCTTATTATATATTTTACATCACAAATACATACAGTCCCATACAACTTCTGCAAAACCGAAAAAAAAACGAAAACCGAAATAAAGTACAATTGCTTACACCTGCCTAAACGGAATATTGCATTTCACCTTATTGAAGTGCGGGATGCTTAATATATAATGTTTCACATGGATCCCGCGCAATCAAAATATGCCTACGGTCAAGCGGAATCGGAAGAAGAAACGGTCCAAAAAGAACAAAAGATATGTATAGATGTTTCTTATTTGTTTCTTTTTGGTAATTTCTAAATTATTTTCAAAAGTTTTAAATTTTCAAATCTGGCCTCTTAGGTTTTAGCATTTGTGTATTTTCATTCTGGCATTGTATATTAAGGTTAAGTTCTATAAGCATAATTACCTATAACCAACATAAATAATTTATTTCTATTCATTTTAAATCATTTTAGCAATTTACTGCTCTAAATATTATCAATTAGGCTCAATAGTACATCGTCATTAAATTAGCATGTTGTTTATTCACAGTGTCACTACGTTACAATGCCTCTAGGTATATAAGTGGGCGGGGGTAACTTCTTTCATTTCAACAAAATTTATTTCCATTCAACTTAAAATTATTTAATTTCAACTTAAATTTATTTCATTTCAACTAAATTTCAAAATATGGAATGCATTCTTGCTTATGGGACTGTTATTCTCCTTAGGTTATCGTGGCGGTGATTGAGAATGTGCTACACCTGAAGGCCAGTGGGCGTGTCAGGCTGTGTGATTATTTTGTGTACCGGGTACACAACTGAAGAAAGCAACGGGATTGCGTACCGACCACCACGTTACCTTCAATATATCGATCAACATCTGAAGGCCTGAGTAGCATTTGTGATATAAGTTGCGCGGAGGAGCTAGGAACTTCGGGAACTTGAAATTGTGTATGATGTGTACCTAGATGAACATCGACCATTGTGTTAGGGATTCGCTGTTGGAGAGCAACATTGGTGACGCCCTATGTTTCCCAGATGATTGGCTCGAGGACGCCCGAGCGAGTTGGCACACCAGCACGTCGTAACACGTCATCCTTATAATTGTCGCGCGACGCGACACCGCCGCCCCGTGTCGCCATCATGTTGTTTTGTATTTGATATGGCTATGGACAAGTATTATTATATATAATATCGCGTGTCTTCTAGTTGCAATATGTATGAATTCTTCTATCTTTATTAACACTCTCAGCTAAAACGCCAGCTTTATCGAGTGTAATGTAAACGTTGTATAAATTTCAAGATACGATGGAAGATCGAACTTTTGCAATCATTGGACAGCAAAACGGTTTTTTCTGAATATCTCACCTACACCAAATGTGTAATATAACAATTATCTATCCATATTAAATCAATAACGAGGTAAAACAATTATCTATCCATATTAAATCAATGAGAGTTGTGATACATTTATACTTATACTTTTTTCTAAAACTTAAATGTAAATGCGGTATGTGCGGTACAAATAGGATCCACAGTGAAACAAATATCTACAAAGGATGAGTATCATTGTTTAGTATTAATAACTAGTTTATAACCCATTTCGAATTTTGTCAGTGAGCCACCAAACGCGATCTTTGGTATTGAAGAAATGATGCTGCCTGTTTCGTCTGAAAATCCTTTCGTATGATGTCCAAAAATTCGGAATAGAATCGTTTAATATCTTTTTGTCTGCTACCTTCCATGTATTGGAAAAGTTACCAAATGTGCATTCTAACAGCAAACGCATCTATAAACCAAACGGACCACAGGGTCGCATGGTCACACTGTCGCACAGTGGTCTTATATAAATTTTCGCATTTTTTTTCAGAATGCATGCGTTTATCAGTGTGCGAGTATCATGTTTTTGGATTTGAGCTGAGTTTGTCTGATCACATTTGTCATGAAGGACATAATAAGAACATTTTTTCGACTATATATAATCCTAAAGAATCTGGTTTTCTGAATGAATGTCAGGCAAGGGAGGTATCAACAAGACGTCATGCAGGGCGCGAAATCTAATTCTTATTTACCTTTCAGTGTAAAAAGCAGAAAGCACCGAAATAGAAAAACGAAGACTTATTGCTAGTCCTTTTGGAGCATTGAAAATACCTGATTTATTTTTTGCAGATGATATGGTATTGATTGGAGAAAAAACGTATATGCTTTACAATAACTGCTAAGATTAACATGTAGTGTTTTGATGAGAGGGATATGACCCTAGATAGTTCTGTTTAAACAAGTTGGAGACAACCATCTGAAACAGCCCTATGACGAGCAACATCCTCGTCTTTGCATGATACAATTAGTGAGTCTAGTGGATATAATTACTTGGGAGCAACAATACGGGCAAGAGGTCGAATATTTTATCCAACGGTGAAAGAAAAACAAAAGCCAGAAGTTCAGCCGGTTGTGTTCGGGACTTCAGTAGAGGAACGATAAATCCCAATATGTGTGCAAAAACAAGATTGGGAGGAAATAGTACTGCAAAAAAATGTATATGATTAGGAGATTTCTAAAGATAAAGACATAAAGAGTCTAGGTGCACGAAGTCTGAATTCGTGCTTACACAAGTTATACTAGTTTAATTAGTATGTATGTAACCAGCTAACCAGCTAAGTAAAGAAAAAAAACCTAAGAAAAATAAATAATACTTTAAAGAACCATCCCATCACTGAGGCTTTAAAGCGGCGTTATGACAAAAAGGTATCAACAAGAATTCTATGTAGATTCGAAAGGTGTAACGATACTGGAAAGTTCTGATGAGAACTCGAGAATAACTTCAGTAAAAGATAAACAATTATATCATATCTTAAGAGAAAAAAAGTGCGGGATTATTATTAGGAAAAATATAGCGAGTAAACGGTGTATTGTATTTTTTTTAGAAAAGGGGATATTTGATGGGTATTTTTGGTTAGAGGTTTAGCATGGTAACGTGTATGTGTACAGGTATAAAGATATACGTTTATAAATAAAGATTTATATGGGGACGTGTCATGGATGGCCAGGTTAAATAGCGGTGGGGATTCTTCGGAGTCTTGATGTTCCATGTCCATTTTAACTTTTTGTTATTTTATTATGTATGGGACATTTCATGGCTTTGATTACTGGTTATATTATTAAGATTGGTTAAGTTAGTTCAGTTTGAATATAAAGTGAGCATATGTTATTGAACGACCATGCCAATTTACACTTAGTTGCTTATAAGTGGGTAAGCCAGGAAGGTGCACTAATAGTATGGGTGATGTTTTTCTTTTTTATAGCTATCATACTTTGTATAGACTGTGCCTGGTGGGAAACATACAATGTAGGCAATGATGCCGAGGGATGGAGGGTGTCGACTAAAAGTTAATAACTAAAAATATATGTATTTTAAAGGAGACTTTTAGCACCTGTTTCTATGCACATCTTTCTATTTGTATAATCATTAATGTTGTTTGATATGGTAGAGACTTACAGATAACACTAATTTTAGCTACCTTTCAAGGCTTTGTCATATTCAATACAGTTCTGTAATATAATATGGTTTAAGAAAATAATTCTTATTATATGCATATCTTCAGTTTTTATAGATTACAATGATTTAACGGTTAAATGCCATTCTGTCATGCATTTGCGATATTTTATGGAAAAATTGATAAATGGGATATTGGATTACCATATATGGATTATAGGAATTATAGGAACATTTTTAATGTCTTACATATTATATGTTCTTTTAGGCATATATATATAATTGTATAAATGTGTGTTTAACGTTGATATGACATTTTAGATATCATAATTCTTTAAAGGTCAATATGGATCGGCCGGTGAACAAGCCGGTGCAGTGCGGATCTGCCAAAAGCGATTAAAGGATGAATTCAGTATTGTTCAGCACGTCAAGGCCAGACATCCGAGCAACTCATTTCGGGATGTAGACATGCCGCCACCTGTTCCGGTTTCTGAAGCATCCACTGGCTTAAGCAACAAAGCCCTTTTGCGCCATGTGCGCGTTGCTGCAGTTGAGGACAATGCTCATGCAGTACTGTCGTCTACGGTTACAGAAACCAATGCTCCACGTGTTAAGTCCAACGTGATTCCGGAAAGTGACCTTTTTCCGAATCCGCCCCTAAAACAGCGTCACGTGTACAAGGGAAGTTCGCGACTGCGCAACGTTTTTGACGCTGCCAAGTGCGATACATGTAGTTATGTGGGACCTCAGAAGTATCTTAAAACCCCTAATCTCAGATGCACAAACCAAAGTGTGCCGTGTTTGTGTTTTCGCTTTGCGAGTTCGGCTCGTCTACGCAAGAAAACTTGTATGTGCACCTGAAGTTCAGGAATGGTGTGGTTAAGGAGGAGGCTGCGAAAGTGAAATATTTTACTATGACTTTGTGCCATTTCGCAAAGTATGCCAGTTTAGTTCATTCAATATTTGACATTGCGATTGTCAAAGTGAGGTTCCAACAATGGGCGAGCCAAAGGACTGGAAGCCACGGCCCTTAGCCCTTTCGCCTCACTTCAGTACCAAAATGAAAACAATAGACACAACTAGATTGTCCACCAACAAACGCCCATCAGATTTAAGTTCATCTCAGCCTCCTAAGACGACAAAATATATTCAAATACCACCAATAACTCAACCAGAACAGTCATCCATAGCCAAATTAGAGTCCCTTGTTTCCTCAATCACCAACAGCCTGAAAACACAAGATAACAAGAAACCCACACCACCCAACAACAAAGAACTTTCACCAATTAACTCCGCCGAACGGCATCTTTTGGATTTTGACATTGACTTGATTATCAATATGTCCCCGATTACTTCCTTAAACACCCATGAGTTTACATTATTTGTTTAAAATTTTATGAGAGATTGCTTAGACTAAGTTTGTGTTTATAGCTTGCGTGGTATTGGAGAATACCTGCATTATATTTGGGGTACCAAAAAGTCAGTGTAGTTATTCAGGAGGGGTGGGTGGTTACCCATTCAGTGTGACAGTGTCTATTGCGAGAGAGGGGACACACATTAGCTTAGTGCCACTACTCGCCATATTGTTGACCATGCAATATTTTACTTTTGTCTGTTGGAGTGCCTGGTTCTCCAGAGTATGGGAGGGGTCCTCAGAGGTCAAGTTTTATAGTGCATTAGGTTAACAATAGCGTTTTTCGTAAATTCATAAACGACAAAATTTAAAACAAAAATAAATAAAAATAGACAAATTAATAAATATACTTTACAGTGTAACTGTGTTATTCTGTTACCTGTTCAGAATTTAAACTAGTCAACAGCCGAATCTACGTATAACCTAGAAACTTGTCTATGTATACTTCAGAATGTTAAAACAAACTGATTTGTATATGTATTATTTCTCATAAATAGCGTTCAGCTTTCCGCGAGTTTCGAGTTTACTCCTATTCGTAGGATCTACATGCAGTGAGTTTGTTGCTGCGCTTTAATTTGATTTCTGCTAAATTCTCTGTGTATGGACATAAAGATGGTATCGATACGGTTTCGCACCGAACCCAATGTATATAAAGTATAACTAGTGCCTTACTAATCATGTCACACCACCATTTTTTAAGTTGTATATATTTTCATTGTAAATAACTCTATTAATGTATTAGCATGAGGTCATGCCATTTTCTTTACCCTGTGGGAAAGTTGTGATATAATATGGTTAAAAAAAACAATGCTTATTATATGCATATCTTATGTTTTTTTTATATATATTACAATGATTTAAAGGTTAAAGGTCATTCTGACATGACTTTGCGATTTTGACTGACAGTTTGGTTGACAGCCGTCACGACGTTTTGATTGACAGCCGTCAAAACGTCATGACGTCACGCTCGAGTATAAAAGCTCCGACGACCGGAACCTCGAGCGCATTGTTTTGTTTACAATGACGACAGTGCGTCTTTACGTTTTATCTCGTATAATTTGAAGATTTATCGTTTATTACAACGTCTATGGTATTGATTTCATATTAAATATTATATTACGCATTGCATAAAGTTATTGTGTGTCTGATATACTGTTTATTACTTTGTTTTGGCAAATTAAATCCGTTCTAAAGAACAAACATAAATATTTGCTTTGTCATTTCTTGTGTTATCAAAACATATATTCTTAGCTATTCTATCCGTAAATCTGTATATACGAAGTCAAAAAAATACAAATACTAAATTACATTTCAGTTCATTGCTATAAAAAACGATATAATTCAAAATATTGATTTTATTTTCAAAAGCCATTCACAATTCCTCAGTTACAAATAGAATATTTAAATGGCCGGAATCATTTTAAAATTCGAGTAAAAACTGAAAAAAAAAGACATCACATAAATCTGCCTTATTGAGCTATATCTATAGCTATATCTCTAGGTCCCGCTCTTGCTCGCCGGGCCTATACAACCGACGCAATGGTAACGGTTCAAGATGCGGAGGTTCATGCAACAAAAGTGGACTTGGGAGGTCAGGTTGAGGCCCCCATAGTGCTAGGAGAGGCCGTGGAGGCAGTGGTTCGTATGTTAACGCCTGTTATGGCAGCTTAGATGCTAGAGGTGTTTACGAGGTCAAAGATATCACGCCTGAAGAGATACCCATGGTGATGGTTGTCCGAGAGAACTGTGGTTAGTGGTTATTTAGTCTGGATTTCTAAGTAAGGACATTGTTCATGAACGGTTAAAGGTATGTTTGTTTTAAGGTTGGACATTATCACATTGAGTACATTGTTAGCATAAATCTAATAAAATATCGTTACCAAACAACTGGTTGTTAATTCATCGTCCTTAAAACTTAGTGCAACACAGTCTTCTCTGCTTTCTAAAGTTCTATCGTTCTGTCCAACTCAATGGGAGCTTGACACGAGTCCCCTCGAAGAGAACCTTGATAGAATCCATTGGGGTCTTAAAAGAAAGGAATTTTTCGCGACTAAACGCACGGTTAATGTTTCAGGTGATTCAAAATAACTATAAAAGACTAGCAAAAAGGCAATATTATAAATAATAATTTCTCAATAAATAATTGGCAAAAGATAAAAGCAAATTGTTAAGCCCATCCCATCACAAAAAGGTAAAAATTCACGTGATAGACCACGACTTAACAAATACCCCATAGTATACAATTAATCAAGAAGGTCTTCAAATAAACAAAAACATTTGGCTGGTGGCTAAAAATAACAAAGTCTGTACTGACTTCATGTCTCTATCGCCAAACAACTTAGTTGGAAAACGGGAATGGCCAACTCTTTCAAGAATGACAAAGCCAATGACAAAGAAGTTATGAAAGCTAATGTTAATGTAGGATTCTATAAATGTGGAATTCAACCTCTCAACCAAAGTGATGTTCCTAAAAATGCTTTTGCCCCCTCAATCCCTTTCGATCGAAATCCAGAGTCTTTGCAAGTTTTTCGAAAGCCCCCTGTTCTTAATTGAATAGTTCCAAGTCAAACCAATATTCACCTAGAGCATGATATGTTTCCATCGGATCTGTACTATACCTGTCGCTTGCAAATTGAAACGCAAGTATTGATGCAATTCTTAAGACCCTAAATGTATCAAACACAACTCCTCCAAAAAAAGCAAAGAAGGTCTTCAAATAAACAAAAACATTTTATTTACATTACAGAATGTGGCCGGTGGCTGAAAATAACAAAATCTGCACTGACTTCATGTCTCTATCGCCAAACAACTTAGTTGGAAAACGGGAATGGCCAAATCTTTTAAGAATGGCCAATGACAAAGAAGTTATGAAAGCTAATATCAATGTAGGATTCGATAAATGTGGAATTCAACCTCTCAACCAAAGTGCTGTTCCTAAAAATGCTTTCGTCCCCTCAACCCCTTTCGATCAAAATCCAGGGTTTTGCAAGTTTTTTGAAAGCCCCCTGTTCTTTATAGAATAGTCTTGGTCAGTTTTCTAGGTATATAACAAGTGAACTTGTAATTATTTTATCTTAAAAGGGACTATTCATTCATTTAAAAAGTGGTTTTGTTGTTAAGATTAAATTAAAAAGTATATTAAGTATAAAAGTATATTATGTACGTCTTAAGTATATTTTTAATGTAATTTATGAGTGAAGAAAAAAGAAAGAATAAATATATTAAATAAACATGTAATGATATATATATGTATTATTGTACTAATAAAACTAACGAAAAAAGTAATTGCGTAATGTTGAAATTAATGTAAAGCCAACAGGACAAATATTAATAATTGCGGGATGATCTATATCCAACATCAGGAATACTTTAGATGTTCTTAATAATGTGTTTTAATTTGTAAAGTGATCAGTTTTGATGGGATAACTAAATGTTACATTTAAATCAATCAAATAACCTTTAGTATAGTAATAAAGAAGCAAGAAAAAAAAACAGTGAAATAATAAAGTTAAATTAAGGATGTGCTTTTATTGTAAACAGAGGTTTAATGAGCAATTTTATGTTTTAAAAAGGTGACATTTAAATTATGGTGTTTCCTGATTTTAACTAAGTAAATCTAAGAACTTCCATTCATACTTTTTGAATAAAATGTACATTTAATGAGAAAATAGTTTTAATCACTCGGTTGAAAAACAAATTCATAAATTTTCAGTTCCCAGGTTGCCAGTTGAGCAACTGGCTGGCCTTTACGTCTAGACTCGTGAAGTTAATCAAAGAATCATTCTTGCCTTAAACATCTACCCTCGCCTGCTGTGCGAAGGGTGTAAGAAGTTTTTTACCTGGAGGGTCCTGTGCCTGCAGCGGGGAAGATGTCGGCTGTGCCATGCGGTCTTCTGTCTTCAAGTTGATGCAACGCTTAGACGAACAGGGCAACAACATCACATAAAGGGGTGTCCGGAGTTCCAATCCACACGTCTTCGGAAAGCTTTGGCAGCCGTGGGTGTGTGCGAGTGCTGGCGACAGAGACGGGCTCCGGTTTGCAGTCGAAGATAGAAGACCAAGAAGGAAGAAAGAAGAGCAAGAAAGAAATCCAAGAGAGAAAGAAAGCAAAGAACGAAAGCGCAGAAAAAAGAAAGAAAATAGAGGGAGGTGTTGACGAAAATAAACAAAAAATAATAAAAAACTACAAAAACAAAACAAAAAATGTTGGCCCTTCAGGGTCTTAAACATTGCGTATATTTCAACTTTTGCTTTATGTGTTTGGTGAATGTGAATATTTGGTATGAATGGTTGTTTGTGTGAATGAGGAAAAATAATACTTTGAATGAATGATAAATTTATGATATGACAAAAAAAAAGTCAATATATCATAATCATATAACCTTATGGTCTCTTTAGAGCGCATCGATCTTTCGAGATTTCATGTTAAGAGTGCATATCAAGATCATTGATTTGATTGGTTTCAATCAAAGATAAAAGTTTCAATTCAAGTCCTTCAATCAAAGATAAAAGTAATCATACTAAGTAATCACACTGTTGTGGTTCATGACATGGTTATTTATTTTATTTTAAAAGGTTATTTTGTGGAATAATTACGGATTGACAAAAAAATTATCAAAACAAACAATAATATATATTTTGTAAGTTATTTCTACTATTATTTTGAATGGTTAGATCCAAAGTGTAACCAAACATTCATTTTACAGAGTATTTCATAATATCGCTCACCATTCAGCAACCTCAATTATTTTTGACCAAGCAGAATCCCCATTGATTTTGGACCAGGCAGGAACCCTCATTGATTTTTGACCAGGCAGGAACCCTCATTGATTTTTGACCAGGCAGGAACCCCATTGTATCTGGGTGAGGCAGGAACCCCATTGATTTTGGGTGAGGCAGAATCCCCATTGATTTTGGGTGAGGTAGAATCCCCATTGTATCTGGGTGAGGCAGGAACCCCATTGATTTTGGGTGAGGCAGAATCCCCATTGATTATGGGTGAGGTAGAATCCCCATTGATTTTGGGTGAGGCAGAATCCCCATTGATTTTGGGTGAGGCAGAATCCCCATTTTACATCTACTAACCACTAACAAAATAACTCACAAAGCATATAAACTGTATGCGTAAATGGTCCATTGGTCAGCCTTGGCTTAAAAATGGACCATAAAGTATTTCGTGTTTTATTTCTCACCAGCATGAAACGAAAATTGCTCGATTT
>LQRL01174505.1:1120-19722 GCA_001703475.1 Hydroides elegans
AGTATTTTTCATTTGTAGCAATGTGGCTGCGCTTTTGACAATGCAGTTTACATGAACACACCAATAATGTGAAAATAAATACATGTTTTCCAAAACAGCATCGATTTTGACAAATAATTAAAGTAATCAAAAATCCAATTATATTGCACGTGTCTTTTGTTATTGTATTGATATTAAAACGAGGTTACCTGAAGAGAACTGAAACCCTGTATTCTTTTTACAGCAACCCTAACAAGTTAAGGTTGCGTCTAAACTAGTTAAGGTTGCGTCAACCTTCGTTGTAAAAAGAACGCATTAACCTTTTTCAGTTGTAAACAAACATGGCGGACATTAATTCTAATTTTTGTTTTTCATTTGTAGCAATATGTCTACGCTACTGACAATGCAGTTTACAATAAAACACACAAATAATGTGAAAATAAATATATGTTTTCCAAACAGCATCGATTTCGACAAATTATTAAAGTAATAAATAACACTAGCCGACAAAATGAAACTTATTTTTTGTGACTGGCAAACCATTATGTGCTTTTAACTAATTTGGGGTCGCTGATTCCGAATATGAAAACCAAATTTCTCCATCGGGTCACGTTTTTGAGAAAATCGATATACGAAATTTGTACATTTTGTGTTAAATTTTACGTTTTTCATATTTCAAACTTGTTAAACTATGATCCACACTTCATGAAAATTATATTTCATTATGAATTATCTTCAAACTAATGTCTGAGATATAAATTATTCAATTAAACCAGTTGATTCACTTATCGATGTAAAAAAATGGCATGTTTTGTCTTTAACTTCGTGAAAAACGGGGCCTCGTTTTATATTTTGATGATTTCAGGCATGACAATATTTTTTTCAATTATATATGATTTTATTATAAACACTGAATCTAAAATTTACTATTGGTATCAAAAACCGTCAGAAAAAAAACACGAAACCGATATTTTTGAAGCATTTTCATTCTGGAGCATCTATGGGATATGACAAAAAGTTTTGGTTTATATTTGTTTGGCTAAAACTCTAGAAACATAGGGCATCAGGGATTATAATTCACTGAGGTTGTATAAAGATCGATATTTATAAAAAAATAATAAGATGCGGCATGTGAGGCCAATCTTATTCTGACTCCAAAATCAAACCAGCCCATTCGGCCTTTCTAGTCCTAAGAGAACACCCGTTTCTTTAAAAAATAAGTTTTTACATGAGTAAAACCAAATTATTTTACGCATATATTCCCTTTTAAATTATCTAAGGTGTATCTAAAATACTCTTTTCAGTTTTGATACTTGTATTTAACCATATGTTTTATTCATTGGTTATGACGAAAATTTATTTTTTTTGGAAATGAGTTTACGTTGGCTGGAGCGAAAATTTCAATGGATATTTGAATTTAAGTGTATTTATTCAAAGCTCAATATGTCATGGTTTATGGCTGATACCATGATCCTTTTTTACAGCATAAAATATTACGCTAGGAACGGAAAACAAATATTTTGATTTTTTTCCTTATGTATCATGAATTTTTGGTTTTGAACGGTCAATTTTGTGATTGAATTTTAAGATATAATGTCTCTGCATACTGTATAATGTTTGTTGTATATGAACAAACCATTTAAATACCTATCTCGAAAGCCTAAAATGTCTTATTAGAGTGAGAAAACCGTTAAACGCCTTAAAATCGTGAAATTCGCGAAAAATCTCAACTCTCGATAGAACAAAATTCTGACCCGATAGGGCATTTTGGAGTTCAGATTCGTAATCAGTGACCCAAAATTACCTTAAAACACATGATATCTCCTCAGTCACATTTTTACTGTTGGCTAGTGTAATTTTAAAATTGTATTTTTATAATCCACGTGTTTTTTGTTATTGTTTGGATTTCAAAACGAGGTTACCTGAAGACAACTGAAAATAAATCCAGTTGTCAACCTAGTTGGGTTGCATGTAAAAAGAATGACCTAACCGAAAAAAGTTGTCCCAACCGGTTAGGGTTAGAGCTAAAAAGAATGTAGGGAAAATAAATCCAGTTGTCAACCTGTTTGGGTTGCATGTAAAAAGAATGACCTAACCGAAAAAAGTTGTCCCAACCGGTTAGGGTTAGACCTAAAAAGAATGTAGGGTATATAAAAGCACTGTGACACATAATCGATACTCATCGTGCCCAGTACCTCACTTCGCGTTGAAGCCAATTATTGTAACTTTATGTTTTAATTACATATGACATCTATATTGTGACTCAATTATTTGATAAAGCTAAAACAAAGTAGTTATGTATATTCTGCCTTTATATTGGCCTTTTTCTAGATCTAATCAAAGATCGAGCATTAAATGGGATCCTGTTCCATTGGTTATCGAGAAAAAACTACATGTTATTCAAATTATAAAACATAATATTCAAATATAGGAAAGAAAAGGATTGCAGAAAATTGTGCTTTTTTAGAAGCACACCATCTATCTAGTTCATTTTTGAAATTTTCACGGAAATGAAATCTCAAAATATAAATATACAGTGGCGCGCGTTTCCAACTTCTCATTTCAATCGCTAAACGCTAAACGTTTAAAGCACAAACCATAAACGAAGAGCACCCAGCGACTTAATTTTTAAAAAGTGTTAAACTTATCATAAAACCAATAGATACATTTAAAATATAATAAATAATCAAATTTCTAAGAGCATTTTTTTTACAAAAAGGTGTTCCTATATTTGTAGCTAGCTGGCCTCATTGCGCTCCTCTAGGCAGCTAGAATTCGGTGAGGAACACCTTTTGTGAAAAGTGAAAATCGAAATACTAATATGTAATATCAATTTTTAATAACATTTCTGTTAAGAACGTCTAGCTATGTGTTTTTGAATAAAAAGAAAATAACATTTCAACTGCATCGGTAAAAAACAGAGAGTTATTGAAAATGCTGTTCCCCGAATTCTTGTAGCTAGATCCCATTTTTCGAAAGTTTATAGCTAGATCAATTTTGAAAAGGAACACCTTTTTGAGGAACACCGCGTAGGGTGCTCTTCATAAAAGCTTAACCCTTAAACGCTAAACGTTAAACCATAGACGCTATACGTTAACGCTAGACGTTACACGCTAAACGCTAAACAATGGCTGCACACATGTGTGAGAGATGCATCAAGTGTATCATAATGTGTACTTATCCTAACCTCTCTATTGACTTAAAGGTTCAAACGCTAAACGTTATACGCTAAACTTTAAACGCGAAACGTTAAAACAAAACCTTAAACGCTAAACTCAGAAACGCTTAAACTCAATTTTAAGGGACATGAGAAGATGGAACCGCTCGTCACTGTATATAGCTTAAAGGAGTCAGATGGTGCCGCATAAAGTCGGCGATAGTCATAGGTCGAAATAAGATTTTGGGTTACTTCGCATGTGTCGGTGTTTCCATGACAATCTCAAAATATTGTGCTCATAAAAACCGTTGAATTAGGCGTAATCTTTCGGATGGAACCCTATATTCTTTTGATATCCGGCTGTCTGTCCGATAGTATAGTATGATAGGACTATCAAATGGTCACGCACGTTCACGAGGTTCACGATGTTCACGAAAAGTTTTTAAAGAACCATAGAGTAAGCGATGCGTAATTGTGACGTCATAAATAATTACGGATCTCATAATTTTATGTGTCACAGTGTCAGACGTTAGTTACGTAAGAAACAATTTCCAACACCAATAAAAGCCTAAATAATAATGTATTTGTTTACATTAATTATTTGTCTCTGTCTTAAAGATTAAAATTGCTTTAAACCAAAAATATTTTATTGATTTTCATTGTCATTTCATTTTATTTTGTTACCATGGATGTTAGACTGTGAAATGGGTAACCTCGTGAACATGGTGAACTTGTAGCAGGGTATGCCAATCGAGCATAACACCCAATCATGACTTAATGTTGACCTAATATTAGTTCATTCTAGGCCAATATGAATGAGCTCATGGTAAGGCTTTGTGCTAGCTGTATATATAGATCCGTGAACCTGTCTAACATCGTGAACCTTCGTGAACATTTTCAAGTTCTGGACATACCTCTCTGTCTTTGATTTTCGTACAGCCGATATCTTACGAAATGCTAACTAGAGGATTGATTTAGGGTTTTTATTGATGCTCTATACATTTAAATGTGCATATTTGTAATTTCTGTCGAATTTTGTCACGTGATCATAGTTAATTGAAGGGCACCCCACGACGTGTTATTTTGAGCATTAGACAACTTGAAGCATTTAAATATGCAACAAATAATCAAATTTAGAAGCAAAAAATTATAAAAAGGTGTTCCTAATTTTGAAGATAGCTGTCCTAAGTGCGTCCATCTAGGTAGATAGAATAGGAAAAGAAACACCTTTTGACAAAAATTAAAATGCATGTATTTAAGATATATTTCCTATTGACCAAATATTTAAGATATATTTTTAATAACATCCCAATTTAATGAGCCTAGTTGTATAAGTATGGATCAAATACAAATTTCGAATGCATAAGCGAAAAAAAGACAATTATTGAAAAGGCAGTTCCCTAAATTCTTGTAGCTAGAGGGCAATTTTTGAACGTTTGTAGCTAGATCTATTTTGAAAACGAACACCTTTTTGAGGAACACCTTGTGGAGTACTCTTCTTAATTTGTCTGATAACACAAACTGCATTTTACATTGGTTTGTATCAACAATTTGTCAAGAAAGCACAGACCAAGATATGTGATATTGTGTTTATTCAAAAGATTTTGACTTAAAAAGTTCCGTTTTGAATTTGTCGTCGAACTCATTCACGTGATCATTATGAAAAGTGGTGATAAAATAAACGGAGATTTGAGCTGCATGATCATGAATACTATGGTTGTTTTGATCGACATTGTAAATATTGTATATATTACAAGCTTATATCATGTTAAATATAGTTTTCCGGCCACGATATTTCGATGTCGTGAAAGAGAAACGAAAAAAAATCCAAGGCGAATAAACAACTGATTTCGACCCCATTTGACCCCCATCTTTACTTGACTCCCTCTGAATCGTTTATACTGGCTTCCTTTATATATTTTGACTCAACAGAGTATAAACATTTAGCAGATGTTGACTTGTTTTCAGTAAACAAAGGGCAACCTTTCCAAATCAGGTCAATAATATCTTCATGTTTACTGAAAACAAGTCGACATATGCTTTACTATGATGACCCATATATCTTATTAATGAATAAACTTTTGTTACATCTTTTCTTTATTAATAATAAGTAAAAATCTCATATATCTTACACACATTAAGAACAACAAATATAGTAATAATGACTAGACTCAGACTAGACAAGAACTGTATTATACACTTTTCATGGTACCTGACCTTTTGAAATAGCCATATTTACACAGTATGCATATCTTATAGGAAACAAACTTAAATAAATATTCTCAACAACAGTAATATAGGAAAGATAACAACGCTACAAATGAAACAACCAACATGTTATACTAACAAAATGTGTACTTTATCGTCTTTCTGACTAGAAATAATCCAAATGAAACACATAGATAGACCAACTGATTCGGTTATTGTTTTTCATATTCTATCGCACATAATCCTAGTTGTTATTGATATGGAAATTAATTGTGACCTGACAATTAACAAATTGCTTGTGCACGCCTGCAGGCATCTGACCCTCAAATATTTCGGTGTCAAAGTCAACACCTTGCAACAAATTCCCAAATCCACTCTGGAATTCCGCTTCTCCGTTGTTATTGAGTGGGAGTCCCGGGTTTATGACCGGAGCTTCATGGCTATATGCCATAAAGTTAGGTGGCACTTCGTGGGAAACAGATTGGGCACTTTCCTCGATATGGTGTGTGATATTTCCCTGTTCTGAATTATCCGACAGTCCACATTTACTGCTAATGGTCTCCGCCATTTTCCGCTTTTAAGCCATCGATGTACTACGGCTGTATGAAGGAATCGATGCCTCTGATTTATGAAGGCTAACACTCATGATGTGACGCACATCGAAATTTTCGTTCAACACCATTACGCATGTGCCTCGAATGCAAAGGTTGGTATAGCGTTTTGATGTCCCAGCAGGCGTCGATATGTCTGACATCATATTCCCTATGGCGTTGTGTGACAATGGTGTGGGTCCATACCAAACCGATTGAGCATGTAACTCTAAAATTGGCTTTTGAAACAGCAGGTCGCTCTCGGTGTGGAGTTTGCTCACATATTTCTGGTATGCTCAGACCGGGTCATTGGGGTCACCACGACATTCGTAAATTACGCCTCCATATATCGCATTGTCAGTTTTGTGATTTTTCAGCTGTTCATCCACAGTTTGACGAATGTATCTCCTTCCCTGCGAGTCCACGTCAATAGAAAAATGATTCTTTGTGAGTTTACGCAAATTTTCGCGGCCACGTCTACAGATATAAAGAAGAATTTCGAAGAACACCTTGCCCTGTAATCCGATCGGATTATTGATGTCAACGACCTCGCTCTTGTATAGTTTTAGTAAATCCTCTTCGTCAATGTCAGGATGGTGATCAACTCCCCCTTTGCCGATCCGCTTAAGAAGCGCCAACTGAAACAAAAGGGCTATTGTATTTTTCCTATTAAAAAAAGAAATATTGCTAAAATTTACCTGCGTGTTAACATTTTATAGCTAGAATACCAGAAAAAAATATTTAATAACAAAATATAAAAATGTGATTTGTCAACATCTAATAAATACTTGAATAACTATCAAACTGACCGAGAGAAGCATTTATTTTACAATTGATAACAGTTGTACATTTGTGTTTTTCAATTTTAAATCAGCGAAAACTATACCTCATTAGCATATGCCTCTTCTGCTCCAATAAATGCCTGGTCCTTGGAAACTTCAAAACCGCGATTTTGTATGAAATATCGGTAAATTCCTGCTCGAATACTTTGTAAGCCTGATTTTTTATAGTGATCGCCATTTCCCTTACAAGCCTCTACAAAGAATTTTTCTAAAATTGTGTTTAGTTCGTCTTTTGAAACACATTCAGGCTCAAATGTAATGTTCTTTTCGTTCACGTAGGCTTTGAGAGTCCGCATTGCCGTTTCCATGGCTTTGCGAGTATTGATTGCATGTCTTTGATCTTTGAGTTGTTTACTTTCATCTTCCGTAACTGAGGCAAATCTTCCTGCACTCATAATTAATTAAATTTTACAGAAAAATGTGACTTGTTTTTGTTTACAGACGAACCGGAAGTATTGGTTATGCAACAATTAGCAAATGTTGACTTGACCCCGAATGTTGTGATTTTGTTAACCAACATTAAGTATGAAGATCCGCTCTCGACCAATCAAAACGCTGGAATTACCCTTGTCATATAATAATTGTGGTTATTGATTAGGATAACTCAATAATTGTTGTGTTCAATATATACCTAATATTATACGAAAAACAAAACTTTTTTAAAAAGGTGACTCAAAACTGATTAACAGTTCTACATAAAATGAAGTAATTCTGATCGAAAGTCGATTCCCTTTCAATTTCCAGTTGGCTTGAAAAGTTTGAGAAAAAACTTTCTAACTTCTAACTTTGACTTTTCAACAGTCTTGCAATATAGTCTATCATAAGCAATTGAGTTATATTGAACATTTCAAATTTCGCAAAAGGTGTTCTCATTCTTAAATTAGCTGGCTAGAAATGGAGAAACATCCTAGATGGCTTGGAAAAAGTGAATACCTTTTGCAAAATTTAGATACCCAAACAGCATAATTTTGTTGTTTTTCATAACCTGGTAATCTGGTTCAAAAGTGGTTTGACGAAGTTTGGAAAAATGTGTCGTGGGGTGCCCTTCAAAGGAGCTTTTAATTCTATACATAAAAATAACGTTTCTGTATGTCAATGTTTTATTCTGCTGGTCGTTTTGTGCAAAGCTGTTGGCACAATATTTTCTTTGTTGTTTGCAAATTAAGAATAAAAGCATTCCATAAGTACAAATCATTATCCTTTTCTAAGTAGTTGAGAAATATTTTTTTGATGAAATGAAGTAAAATGAGACGATATTTTAAAATGGCCTGTTGGGTACCCCTATTAAAGTCCCTTTATCGCGATTTATTGTCATTACGTGCCAAGGGATTATATGGAGTCGGTTTCTAATACATTTTGAAACTTTTCAAAGACCATACTATTCAATAATCTTCATTGCTTGATTTTTTAACCGCGGGAACCAATGAACAACATCAAGAGTCAAACGGGGTGGGACGCTAATTTATTTGCACTAATTGTTGTATTTTATAACGAAAATGAATTAATGTCCTGCTCCATCTGACATTAACTTAACAATATCTTAAGAAAATACTCTCCTCCTTTATTGATATACAGAAACGTTATTTTTATTATATACAAAGGCACACCTCAATTTTCTTTACTCAGATCCGCCTTTACACGTGTTTTTGCATATATTTCGATACTTGATCTTGATTTGAGCATTTTCGTCACAATTAATTTGGAAAGATAATTTTGGATTATATCATTATGTTGCCAGTGACAAAATACTCAAAAGCGGCAGTCCATGTGGTATGTTCGAACGAGAGTTCGAGTCGGAAGTAAAAAAAACATTTAATCAACGGACATGTTTGACATTAATTGACAAACGAAAAAATAAACAAGGATATGTATACATGTTGTTTATAACTTTTCTTTGATCATATTTTATTATAAATGTAGAATTTCCCTTTTATATGGTACATGAACTTGAATGAACATTATATTGTATTTCACAATTGTTATCAACATTAACCACTAAATTAAATTTGATTTTAAGCGTTGCAATGTTATTAATTAATTTAATAATCCTAATTAACGAGTTGTTCTATCGGAACAAACAAGCCATTTATCTGCCCAGTTGCGTTTTATATACTCATAGCAATAGCAATTCAAAAGCTTCAACATTTTGCCAACTATCTCGTTGCATTGAGTGAACTCAAAATTCTACAAGTGGTGATTTTTAGCTTGCAGTTATATACAATGAATCCTTATTTGCACATGATTCTTGCTTTCCAATTTTAAATTGTATAGTGAAAATAACAAATATTGATAAATTATGCAAATGGTGTCTTGTTACTTGCAAAAAAACCTATTCGCAAATTATGATTGCGTACTTGTTTGCAATAATATAATGAACATATGAAACATTATTTATTAATTCAAGACTCAAATGTATTTCATTAAGCTGAAATGATTAGATACACCAGTTTGATTATATATGCCATATTAAACTACACTTCATATATATGAATATTTCAATGCATTGGTCTCTTTAGCTCATGTCTGATGTATCATGAACCACAAAAGTATCAATAGACGTATCATTTTTAAGCCCAGGTGAATTTTCACTCAGGTTAATAGCCTCTTTAAACTTCTCTGCAAAAGTTGTAAGGCCTCGATGTATGCTACCGATTGGAGGTTGATTTGGGTCATCTCTGATAAAACGAGACAGTACTATGGGAGTATCCTTAGTGGCAATAGAGTAGACAAATAGATATTGCTGCTCTTTCAGCCTCTCCGCCATCTGCATGTCAAATTTCTGGCCCCAGCACTGTGCAAAAACAAGTTGGACTGGCTTAGGAGGAAACGGTCGGCTTCTTAAGCGCTCGTTAAAGTTATTTATGGTCGCAATGAAGTCATCTAATCTCCAAAAGTCACCAGAGTTGAATACAAGTCCATGGTGCTCATTCCCATGACCATTGAAAAATACCCATACCAGGTGGGCAGATTTGGCCTCGTTTGAATCAAAAAATTGTTTCATCACATCTTGGGCTTGAAGAGCAGACACAACAGTTTCTTGAACGACGTAACTTCCAGGAATCCATGCATCAAACAAATGCTTAAAGTGATCTATTTCACTATCTCTAAAACGAATATCATCGTCAAGAGTAATTGGTCTCTGGTCCATGCCAACTGGGTAGGAGCCGTGTTCCATTGGCGCCTTTATGAACAAAAATGCGTTTTGCCTTCGCATTTGATATCGCCCAACGACATGATTGAGAAAACGACATATTTCTTGATCATCAAGGACGAAAAATCCATCATTGATACGAATTCCTCCGAAATCGGCTTCTGTCAAATATTCCTTGGCTCTTGCTTTGTATTCAAGGTATTTGTCATCGGCTACATCCAACATAACCTCGTCAGTTTTGTTGATTATTCGTCGCTCAAGTTTCATAAGCAAATCTTCAAACAGAAAATAGTCATATTATTTAATATATTTGTAAAGATATATACTGTGATATTCATAATTTATCATGTTTTGATTTGTTGTAATTCAATAAGAACATACTGTAAAGAATAATTCTTGTTTAGCGTTCTATGCTAGCGTGTCTATCTCAATATTTGAAAAACAGGAACTTACCTGCTACATAATATGTAGAAATGTTAATGTGAGTAAGGTATTGCTCTATTATCTGTTTGAATGTGTTCTTAGAGCAGACTCCTGATGAAGAGAGATCTGTAGCACCTTTCTGGGGGCTGGAAAACAATTAAAATTGAGCGAACTTTTTAAAGACTGCTTTCTCATTTTCGGTCTTGAACTGATCTCAAATCTGTTTTTTTTTTAAATATTAGGCCTCTCTACAGTGGTGATTCTACGACCAGGTTCTATATTTTTGTTCTAAGCAATTGATTAGTCTTAATTTCTTTTGCCGAAATTGTGTTCGTTTCGATAAATATTTGATCAAATTGTCCCGGTGCATTTACGTAATATATCAAAATATATTCCAATAATACCTTGAATCACCATAGCAACGGACCAGTTGAGAGGTATGAGGGTTTGGTTGACTTTCTTGGCAACATTCGGCAGCATTAATTGCATGCATTGGATCGGGTGAACGAATACCAACATATGAACTAGGATCATCAACCTGGCTGCTGTCTTAAATGGTACAAAATAAACGCAAACAACCGATGAATACATTTGCAGTTGCAAACACATTTCAATGGGAATATGTTTTTAACAGATTTTATATTTTTAGTCTTGTTTTTATATAATTAAAAACATTTATAGATTTAGGGTGTGAACTTAGCCCAACATAAACTATAGAGTCATTTGCATGTTGCGAACTTGGTACCATTGTAAACTTGTAAAGTTTAAAATTTTAATTTAACCAACATACCCATATAATAAATTACAAACGTCATCAGTATTGAGAACTGTTTATTTTTTTTCAAAATATTTGACTTTTAATTGCAGTTTATCCTGTACAAATAGATAACAATAAATTCATATGCAATATCTTAGTAACTTGTCTAAAGTTTTGGAATATTATCGAATTCTTCAATTACAATTATGTACTGATACAAGCCGCGTTATATCCAGGATCGGATAAATGACAAGACTTTATGAATAATGACTTATCGTAGCATGCAATATGACACTAACCTACGGATAGTCATTTACATGAAACATAATAATAAGAGGCCAAACCCCGGGATGTGGCTATCAAAGTATTACAAATGGCGTTGTTATTTTTATTGACAACACTTTATTGGCAAAACCACAGTTTCACAGAAATTAATTATTTTGCTCTTTATAATCTGATAGGACTAATCTTCCTAAGGTAAATGACAATTCAAGGCTACACTTTGAAATGATTATAATTTATATGATCAAATGAGAACAGTTTCTCAAAATATGCCTATCTATTTTATTATCAGTAATATTTGCAATATGCACATAAAGTATTTATTTACTTACCTAATCTAGTTAACGTATTGTCATCCAACGTGCTTTTATGCGCTGGTGCTCCGGGGTAAGTTTTTCTGTAAATTATAATATTATTTTCTTCATATAAAAAATAACCAAAGAAGTGTTTTTGCAGTAATAACATGTCCAAATATCTTAATGATAGGCTGAATTAAACATAATTCTATATTCAGGTTTCTTTTCAATGATATATTAACTTTGTTGTTTGAAATATTTTATCATAAATGTGTTATAATGCAATGGTATTATATATCCTTATCATATATAAGACTGTACGATGCATCCGGATAAACTTATATATCAATTTAACACATTACATTAAGTATGATACATTTATATTCGATAAAAGTAAAACTGACCAGCCTATTTGCTTACTCACTTACCTGACATTTTGCGTAGCAGATGAACTCGGTGTCGTTCTTTGAACCTCGTCCACTGCTTTCGCGATATATGCAGTATGCTCTTCATCACGTTTTGTTGGATTAAATCCACTAAATTTGCGAGCTGAAAAAACAGTTAATCAATTAAGGGTTCTCAAAAGTTGGTTTAGAAATTGTTTTTGTTTTTGTTTTAAATAAAACACGGGCTTCAGTATGTTATATCTTATAGGTATATCTATGATTTTTTCGTAGGGTTAGTTTTGTATCTTTATCAAATGAATCATTGCAGGTCATTTTTCTGTTTAATCGAAACAATCCAAATATGTGAAAAGAAAACATGAGATTGTATGAGATTTAAGTGATTCCGTAATATTGTTTTTTTGTTTAACACCATATCTAAATACAGTATTCCTGATTGTGCCTATTTGGCCTACTTTATTATGTCTATATATACTCTGAGTTGTGTTATTTTGGAACTCTTTTGGAACTTCTCAAAACCTCGATTCTGTGCATTTTTTTTTGATTTATTGGTCACACACTCAGCGCGTGTGCGACTGCAGTACATGATTGTGAAATATGATACGCGGAACCTCGTTGTTTGTGTATGTAGCTATGTGGCTTTAATTTTGCATAATTTGTGATGTTGCATCAGCCTCCCTATTTCATTTTTGCATTTATTTTCAAAGATAGAATAAAAACACGATCATAACTAGCATATAATAATCACAAACATTTTCAAAATGAATCAAATAAACTAAACAAAAACAAATCGCTATGACTATTTTATTTCAAACAAGTATAAGAACATTATTATGTTCATATTGCTAATAAATTACAAACACGAAATTTACTTGCTGTAATTACTTAAAGAAGGCTTAGCCATAAACGAAAATGGTAATATTGTAAAGTATAAGTCTCATGTTTAAATATGTTTTTGTTGTAGTCTTTTAGGATCAATTCTTTATTCTGTCTTTATTTTTGATTAAGTACACAACACATATTGTCATAAATGTTCACAAAATGAACTAAGCTGTGGGATCTGTTCGAAGGGACATATCAAATTGATTATGGAACGAAATAAATATGTGATTAAGAATTACATTTGCCATTTTAATAATCTAACCAACACTTCGCCTTTTTAGCTAGCCTGCTTGTAAAACGGTTCCTCGTTTACGAAGCAATTATTTGTAAAGTAATATCTACATGCAGTTTGTCTGACAAACAAAATGAATTCGCTTTTTGTTTAGGCATATAATCATATACATATATTCACTTGATCCACTGCTCTTTCACTTCTATCATATTTGATGCTTTTGCAAAAACAATGCATATAAACGCACACACAATATATTCGTTAACACGGCTATCAATAACTTTGGCATAGTGATATATATATATGCATCTTGACAAGTAAGGCGAGTTTTTAATAATGCCAAGTGTCAAGAAAAAGGGATGCGTGTTTATGTTTTACAGTATTGTTTATGTTAATTTTTTTGTTCAATTTCACGTTTATTCTCTTGTTGATTATTTGATCTTAAGAAGCACTATAAATCCATAATTATATATATTTACAATTTAATGTCTTATATAATGCGTGTTAATTATGATAAGTCTTGTCTTATATGGAAGACTTTTATCAGGGTGTTCTATCTTGCACTTATTGCTATTTCCACATACATGTTTTACTCAATCCTATGCCTTTAAATTGCATCTAATTTCTATAGACAAATCATACTATAAATTTATGTATAACTGGGATCAAGATTATAATAAAAATATATTTATGGAAATAAAATGGCTTAAGATTATACGTCAATGCGCTAACAAAATGAAAATCCTGTTATTGTACTTTCTAACCATGCGGATGAGGTTTTAAATTATTTGAACATATCGTGAAAGACAGATAAGAGATCCACCCTCAACACATGAGCAAACAATCCTATTGAAAAATTCAACATCTGAAATGCAGTAAAAACTAAATTATAGCTAAATCAAATATTGAAGATCAGATGTTTTAGGTTGAACATTCTGATTTTTGTTTTGTGTCTTATAAGTTTGAGGATCAAAGTTAAGATGGCGAAGCGTTCGATTAAAGGCAAGACAGAAAACATCATTTTGTGTTATCTAATAGAGCAGAATTAATTCGGTCATTTTTTCAAAGTTATTGTGTTAGTAGTATATCCACAAAAGGATTTTCATTAAAATGTGACAGGCTACAAAGAAACCTCTTGATATATACTCTTTGTAACAAAACTTGTTCTGTTGTTACTAAATACAAACATTATTTCTGTGCTACCTGTTCATTGAGTGTATTTCAATTTACAAAATATACGATATGTAGGATATTTGATGTTGAAAAAGGGATATATAGATACAAGATATCAATGCGCATGTATCTACGAATTAATATTCATATGGATATATATTAGATAATAAACATAAATTTCAATAAAGTGCATAATGATCAGATAAAGGTAGGTTATTGATTACATGCAAGTTTTTCTCCCAATATTTTAGAGTAGATTTTCCAAATTGAATACTTGCAAAGAAATATTTATTTTTTATTTTAAAATAGTCACTTTATGTACATAACTGGTATTTTACTGCTGAGAAAAGCGGCGTGTTGTGTATGAATGTGTGTGTGTGTGTGTGTGTGGGTTGGAAACTGCAACAAGTAAACAAACTTTTTTTAGCTAGTGATGTATGAGCTGCTAACAATGATGTTAGCAGCTGCAACTAAATATCCGCTTTGAATTCACTGCATGGTGCAGTTGTCATGTTTATATATAATACGTCATATTCTAGTGAATATCATGTTCACCATTGAAGTGTGAAGATTTTGTATTTTATGCTCATATATTCCTTATCTTGCATGATTTGTACTTCAATGAATTTATTGTCCCTTTACCCAAAGGCATCTTATGTGAAGACGTGTCTTTGGTGCATTATTATATTGATTTACCTCTTTCCATTCAGTTTTGTTTAGCCTTTTTGTCGTAAAGGTAACTATATGTTTTGATGTCATATTCTCAAATATTCAAATAGTCCAAAAATATTTAGAAAAACGTATAATACTATGAAACCAATAGCATATAATAATCTGCTAAAATAACCGGATATGCTAATGAAGGTTTATCTAGAAAAAGGAAAAAAACTCACTAAACACAATGTGACCGCATTCTTAAGAAATGTAAGCGAAGGCATATAAGCAATTTATTTTCTTGACAAAACTATTCAATAGAATATGATTATAGCTCACCTAACCAGTTAAACATCGTTTTCTGTACAAATATGAAACCATTTATGTATTGCCTCATTCAGATTTTACTTGGGCTATTTTCACATCAGTGATTTCTAAACTGCTGGTACCCAATTTTCTGCTGATCAAAAGTGATATATGAAGAAAATATATCGCTGTAAGAAAGGTTCACAGATCATATTACAATTGATATATTTTCTATATCGATCTTAAAGGTCAATGATAATATAAGTGTATTTAAGTAGTTTTACAATCAGTTTATGCTCTGTGTTCGTGTTTTTGAGCATAAATAGATATAATATTTATGAGACAAATAAAAATTATTCTATTTTGTTTATGTTAATTTCATCAATATTTCATCAGTATATACCTAATGCTTGTTAGTGAACGCTCAACTTTCATTAATGTAGATATTCGTCCATGATGGCTGTAAACAGATTGTAATCGGTACAATGTATCATTTAACCAGCAATAACTAGAAATGTACTACCGCAAAATGGCCCGGGATTTATATAAACTAATCTAAATAGTTTATTCCACAATACACAATTCCTTAATAGTTTATTCCACAATTTTACCATTTTCTAATGTATGCAAAAGATGTACGTTCCAACAAAAAATATAGACCTAGATATAGCTGGAATTATCAACAAATTATGTATATTTCTATTGCAACCATAATAATATGTATATCATACTCTTGTTTTTTTTGTCATCTCTCATTCATTAGATCTATCTTAAGAAGTGTCTTTATTATGAGACATAGAAAAAAATGTACATGGTTGATATCTTATTGCAGCTGTAATTGTGTATTAGAAATCGAAAAATAATCAGTTATTGCTGCTTATCAATTCAAATAATATAAATTGATAAACTTTAAATAATGATAAAACCTGATAGGAAAAAGGTATTTTCGCTTATGTATAATAATTTTACCAATTCGGTTAACATTAATACATATCGTTTATATCAACATTTAAATCTTCATTTCTATTTGCATCTTTGAGTTTACTGGATTGTTCTAGCACTTTGGTTTCCACCTGCTATTTAAGACCGAAATTGCCATTTGCTTCATGAATGACGTTGCAATTATTTTGCGCAATGTAAAATAACGGCGATTGTTGTTACAATGCCAATTCTATTCGATTTCTTTAAAATACGTTTTTATCACTTTAAATGCAGTTTTCTCGTTTTTTCGTTGTTGGTTGTTTGATTGCTTTACCTAATGTTCTAAAATAGGTTAGACACCCAAATGACATCTTTTTAGATTTCGAAGTAGAGCTTATCTTTTATCGCCCTTTTCATAGAATTAAAATCTGTATCAAAATTATAATTACGCACACTACTTTAAGATTACTTAATGACTTGAGAAATTTGCTAAAACAACGCATCTGTGTATAAATAATAAAATGAAACTGTTAATATCTCCACATCTTGAGTATATTTGATTAAAGCATATACGTGAAATTAAATGCGAAAGACTACATAATCACCATGTGGTAATTGCCCACGCTCAAGTAAATTTTAGCAGTAATAGGATATTGGTACCCGAAAACATGTGAATTTTATGAAGGCACGTGCCGATAATACAAATACAAACTATTGATGTATTATCTCATTCAATCAAGCAGATTTGGATATGTTAATGTAGTTTGCTGCATTCCTTTGGTGACCAACAAAGTATCATTGATAAGCTAATGCATGAAATATGTCTAAGTATATGAAAACACCATAATCTGTGTTGTTGTGAAACAAAATCATAAAACATACACCAATATCGTGACACCGACGGACTGTTACAACAGCAAAAATCCAAGCAGATAAATCGCGCGGTATTTAAAAAGCTATATTTTACACCAAGCTAACAAGTACGAAGTTTTAGTCGAATGATAGTTCATACTTTTCATAAACTGGTTAACTTTTTACGTTGACGAAATAGTTGCTGAAGCTTAAAACAAACGGTTATGAAACCACTAGCGTGATATTTGATTTGTCTTAATGAGTAGCTACCACACAGCAGGTAATAGGTGGACACTTAGTTAAAATAAATAATATACCATTCGACAAATTTGATTTTAATCTTATAGATATGTAGCCAGGCAAGATGAACAAACTATGTGAAAATTGGTCATGTATATAGAAATTACAATTTTCATGTTTCGTAAAAGTTGTTCCTCTCCCGATTCTAGCTAGCTCGATGAGTGCAATGAGCACATCTATCTACAAAAATAGGAACACCTTTTTGTATGTTTTTTTTTTCAAAATTTGATTATTTATTATATATTTCAATGTATTATGCGCAAATTAACACTTTTTTAAAATTTGGTCACGGGGTGAAAGATGATGACCTTTGAATTGATGGACCTTTGAATTGATGGACTTTATACATCATTTATGGGTTGCTGTTTTTACAACGTAAACGTTTTTTCATTTAAAAGCCTTAAAAAATATATTTTGCAAGTAAAATTATTCATTTATTGCATATTTTAGCTTTCTTCCTATATATATATATAGACGTAGACGTTATCTGGCTACAAGCAAAGCAAAAATGTTATAACATATTACCAATAATATATCTGATAAGCCATTGGTTTGATGTTCTTTTACAGTTTCAGATTACTTTCCTTTAATTACAAGTAAACTGTGTTTCATTTTTCGTGTTTCTGTATTTCTTGAATATCTTATTATAGTCATTATAAACCCTTATTATGGTCATAATAATATCCCTATCAAATAGCCAAAACGCATTAAAAATATGCGAATTTCGTGCATTTTCATCCTTATATATTTCATAAACTGAAGAAAGTCTGACATTTGTAGAACTTTAGCATGATAAATAATCTAGCATGATAATAATTTTCATAAACCTTTAGAGTGGGTACGCTTGTTAAATATATGATTCAAATTTAACGTTTTATACACTGTCTCTTATGGCGCTTTGAACATCCCCCTGTCCTTACCACTATACATAAGCAGTTAGTGTGTGCATGATGCTTGATAACTAAGTATCAACATTTGGAGGGATATTAACTGCTGGGACCGTAAAATAATATAGAAATATAAAAATTGGTTGAAATTGAACTTGATATTTTATTGTGTACGTGAACTTGAAAAAAAAAACAATATAATGATCAGCATTCATCATTAGACCAAATATATCTTTAAAACGATACAAAATTGTAAATACAATAAATATTCCGAATTCATTAGTTGCTCTATTAGACAAATAATCT
>LQRL01174505.1:20099-37538 GCA_001703475.1 Hydroides elegans
GCAAAGCAAAAATGTTATAACATATTACCAATAATATATCTGATAAGCCATTGGTTTGATGTTCTTTTACAGTTTCAGATTACTTTCTTTTAATTACAAGTAAACTGTGTTTCATTTTTCGTGTTTCTGTATTTCTTGAATATCTTATTATAGTCATTATAAACCCTTATTATGGTCATAATAATATCCCTATCAAATAGCCAAAACGCATTAAAAATATGCGAATTTCGTGCATTTTCATCCTTATATATTTCATAAACTGGAGAAAGTCTGACATTTGTAGAACTTTAGCATGATAAATAATCTAGCATGATAATAATTTTCATAAACCTTTAGAGTGGGTACGCTTGTTAAATATATGATTCAAATTTAACGTTTTATACACTGTCTCTTATGGCGCTTTGAACATCCCCCTGTCCTTACCATTATACATAAGCAGTTAGTGTGTGCATGATGCTTGATAACTAAGTATCAATATTTGGAGGGATATTAACTGCTGGGACCGTAAAATAATATAGAAATATAAAAAATGGTTGAAATTGAACTTGATATTTTATTGTGTACGTGAACTTGAAAAAAAAACAATATAATTATAAGCATTCATCATTAGACCAAATATATCTTTAAAACGATACAAAATTGTAAATACAATAAATATTCCGAATTCATTAGTTGCTCTATTAGACAAATAATCTTCATTTCATCTGGCCAGTAATATATGCTTCTTGCTTATGAAATTTCAGAGTGTGCTAACCATAACAGTTTTATCAAAGGCGTGGAAATCGTTGTGTCTCGTCAGCTGTCTACCTTTATCCTTACAATCTCGACGGCAAAACAAGCCCGAAAACAATCAATATAAGTTGCCAGCAAATAATGTCGACCCTACGTAAATAGGGTCCTTCAAAGCCAATGTTTACAACTAACGATATTTTCTTTACGAAACATATGAAATGAAAGGTACATGAAATCATTTTAGAAGAAAAGAAATGCATTAAATAACATATATTATTATACAAATGGTACATTAAGCTATGTAATATAGAATTTGAAATTTAACGAAAACCAACAGAAACCAAAGATAAAACACTTGGCGGATACATTTCACGGAATTTACATGAGAAAATACAACGGCTTTGTTATGATTGTTATATTAAACTGCATATCATAGATTTGAATGTAGGTAATTAGCTGTTTAGTTCATATTTCTGATATATCATGAACCACAAAAGTATCTATAGATGGGTCTTCATCGAGCCCAAGTGAATTTACAATCAAGTTAATGATATCTTTAAACTTCTCTGCAAAAGTTGTTAGGCCTCGATGAATGCTTCCGGTTGGAAGCTGGTTTGAATTATCTCTGATGAAATCAGAATCTAATATAGGGGTATCCTTATTAGCGATAGAGTAGACAAATAAAAACTTTTGTTCTTTTAGTCTCTCTGCCAACACCATATCAAACTTCTGACCCCAACACTGTGCGAAAACCAGTTGAACTGGTTTTGGACGGAACGGCCGGCTTCTTAGACGTTCGTTAAAGTAATTTATTGTCGCAATAAAATCATTCAAACTCCAAAATTCACCTGAGCTAAAGTCTAGTCCGTAGTGCTCGTGACCATGACCATTGAAAAAGACCCATACTAGATGGGCAGATTTAGCCTCGTTTGAATCGAAAAACTGTTTTATTACATCTTGCGCTTGACGAGCAGACATCACAGTCTCTTTAACGACATGGCTATTAGGAAGCCACGCATCAAACATCTGCATAAAGTTATCTATTTCACTATCTCTAAAACGAATATCATCATCAAGACTTATTGGCCTTTCCTCCATACCAATAGTGTAAGATCCGAGCTCCTTTGGCGCCTTAAGAAACAGAAAAGCGTTTTGCCTTCGCATCTGATATCTACCTACTACATTGTTTAAAAATCGGCACATTTCAAGATCGTCCAAAACAGAGAATCCGTCATTGATGCGAATTCCCCCGAAATTTGCTTGTGTCAAATATCCCTTGGCTCTTTCAGTGTAGTAAATGTATTTTTCATCGTTTACATCCAATAGAGCCTCGTCAGTTTTGTTGATTATTCGTCGCTCAAGTTTCATTAGCAAATCTTTAAACAGAAAATAGTCACATTATTAAAACAATTTGTAAAGTAAATAGCTCAAATGGTGACAATTTCACACTATTGCAAGTGTTACACTGCTGTACCTTAATCAGCATATATTATAAAAGACATTTTACTGTACGTTTGGGATAGAATAGCACAGATTATAAGCAAATGCTAGAAATGAAATATCCTTTCATATTAATACTTACTGAACATAATATATCTCATTGTGCTGCAATGTCACTCAAAAGTGCAAGAGTCTACTTTATTTAAGCATAAGTAGAAACTTACCCGCTACATAATACGTGGAGATGTTTAATGCTTGACTTTCAATATGGGTAAGGTGTTGCTCTATAATATGTTTAAAGGTTGTCTTAGAGCAGACTCCCGATGAGCACAGACCTGTAGCATCGTCTTTAGATCTAAAACATAATTGAAAAATAGGATAATTTGCCAGACCGTCTCAAATCTTGTTTTGAAAATTTTAGACTTCTCCCTAATTTGCATAATATATGTGTTTTCCTGATGAATTATTGATCAAATTGTTGCATTCCAATCAGTTAAAATATAGCAAAATAAATTTCTATATTTCTATTTTTTTAACAAATGGGGTTGACAAATCAGAAAAAACTAAGACATTGTAGACAATATTTAAACCTCTGAATAAAACTAAAATCAAATCCATAGTTTTATTCGCCTCGGTAAGACACAATGCGTTCAATCGCAAAAAAATCAAAATATCAAACAGTTTTTTTCTAGTGTATTCAACAGATGGAACCATGACACTCTTAACTACAGTAGAACCTCGTTAACTCAAAGTGCTCGGGGATTCAGATTTACTTCGAGTTAACCGGGAATTCGAGTTAACCGTGTTTTCTAGGTTTCAACTTCGTAAGGCCATAAATAATGATTTCTATCTATATCAGGCAGATATGCAATAACATGGTAATCTGAATGGAGATCCACATATTAATGCAAAGGAAATCATCTAAAAACGCGAGTTCTCATGTTTTCCAAATTTTTCTTCATTGATAGAATAATGGACATTCAGGATACATTCTACTTTTTAACTTGTGGATATCGATGAAATCGGTCATAAAAGAAATTCATGCTTACATTCATGTATGTAATATGGAGACCCCTTTATCCCAATCGATTAACATGTTGTGATGAAAGTAAAACTGTATTGATGCCAATACTTATTCTTTGAACATTTTTTGATGAAAGTAAAACTAAATTTAGGGATCCAATCACTAATCCCCCTTGCAAACTTGATGACTATACACGCTGCTCTTTGAACATGTTTTGATGAAAGTAAAACTGAATTTGGGGGCCATACCACTGATCCCCCACCCAAACATGATCCCACTACATGTTGCACTTTGAAAATTTTTGCTGAACTCTACCTTAAATTATGTTATTCTATTGACAGCCAATTATAGACAAAATATATACCAGTTTTCAATAATTTTTGGGAGCGAATCTACTTCGAGTTTAAAAACTTCGAGTTAACCGTGGTTTTATAAGACTAATATAAGTAAAAAATAACGGGACTGCAAAATCACTTCGAGTTAACCGGGAATTCGAGTTAACCGTGTTCGAGTTAACGAGGTTCTACTGTATCTTAGGCATGAAGGATACCAATTCCATGAAACGCAGACTCACTGAGAAAGTTTAACATGTCGATTTGAAATTTATGGAAATTACCAATATACATGATGGAATCACGTCAAATACTTTACACTTGAATAATCAAGCACGACGATATCAAATATGATATACGATATCATATCAATCTTCTAGCATCGACTTTGCGAGTTCAATTTGAACCATATATGAATGCAGCTAAATTGAAGAAACCACCATTGCATTCACTGGAAACTATGCAGGAGATCACGAATAATTTATAATATGATTGATTGAGATACTTTACATTATCACATTTATATATTTATTCACGTATTCTATCATGTGTTTACCTATTAATTAAAAACAACGATTTATTATACTAAATAATATATTCATTTGCAGCACCGTTTGTCCATTTAAGATTCAAATTGTTACCAAACTTGTTCTGTATATTATTATTGCGTCATAAAAAGCCTTTTTATAAACCAATCTATTTATAACGTCATAATCTATGCAAAAACCTTCCGTTTTTATTTAGTTCAGCATTTGAAATTGTGTTTTACTTCACCTCTGAAGAAGGCCGTTTAAGGTCGAAACATGTAAGGTCAATAAAATGTTAATCCTACATCTTTGCTGTGCTATTACCAGTTATATAAAACTCAAATTCTATATTTCTATTTCAACGAAGCATGACAAATCGTTATTATTGTCATGCGCCAGCCACAAGGAGTCTCTGGAACCTTTTTCTATGGAGGTTATACATTTAAAATTCCTGGAACCAAACCTCTCAGAACAGATAGAGAACAAACAAAATATACGAAGTTAAGTGGGTTTGTAGCACCTATGATCCTTCGTTGCTTTATTATCTTATAGTTAAATATTCAATGGTATTAAAAATTGCCATAAATAATATATACCTTTTCGATTCTTTTGTGACCTCTTCTCGCATATTTGTTTCTTTGGAAATATGTGGTTCTATTGAATGAATTGTTGTGTATTCAGGAAAATCGTCGTCATATTCTTGCCAATCCGCAGTTTCACATGATAAATTGGGTACTCTTTGCTTTGGTATAGTTTCGTTCACATCATGGCTGCATAGCAAAGAGTGATCATTCATTAATTGGAATAAATTAATATAGCATTATATTATTCACAATAAATTAAAATAACTATACCTGCTCCAATGAACAACATATTTATCATGCAAAATATGAACTTATCATAAAAGTCTAGATATTGATATCAATGATATCTAACAATTACACGCGTATGCTAGAAAGATGATAGGTTAGATATAAGATAGTAGATAGATTAAACAATCGCGTTAGTGCTGCTAGGCATTTTGTATTATTAAAAGGCAAATTTAAATAAAAATAGTTATACTTTTGCTCATGTTGCATTGCAATATTATGCTGGACTTCAGGTAAAGTTGATTGTTGACATATCTCAGTAGAGGAATCCTCTCTTATATATGTCGATTCACGCTGAAAGTCTAGATACCTCTGAGAATTTGTTACTGCTTTATAATGCGCTTTCGACCTGGATAAAGGATGATAAAACGAATTTATATATATGTATGGGTATATGGTATATATATATAAATAGATATATATATATATATTGTGCGAATTATATACTTATCATAAATGAATCAGATATTAATATCTATCATATTCAAGGATTGCACGCTGAAGATAAAAAAATAATGGGCTAGATAATAAATGTTTAATATAATTTACATTCGCGTCATCGCGTGGTAGGCGTTTTGTATAATTCAAAAACAGATTTTATTAACAATATTTTTACCTTTGTTCATATGTTATTGGAATATCTTTCTGGATATTAGATAACGCCAACGGTTGATCGGTTTGAGTAGAAGAATCCCCTGTAAAATATGCCGAATCATTCTCAAAGCCTAGATATCTCTGTGAATTGGTTACTGCTTCATTAAGAGCTGTTGACCTAGATAAAGGATAATAAAACGTATTTATATTTATGTATAGTAAATATGAATATATAATTTTATCATATATTTATTGTACATGTATTATATATTTATTTATTATATTATATTCATTATAAATATATTTAATGATGCTAAAATGAATGAATGAAATAAAAACATGCTGGATGATAAATGCTCTTTTGTTGTTAAGCAATAAATAGCATCGCGAATAGAGTGTCATATGCATCTTGCGGTCTTTCTTTACTCACAATTTATTCACCCATTACCCATATCTTATAAAATTAATACGCTTTATAAATCATTATATCAAATTTATCAAAGACTGGTATTATTTAACGTTAATCAAATCAATATTCAAATTATTGACGCATGCCATTTTAACAAACGTATCACGACATAATTCATGCACACTTACATTTCAAATCCAAAAATAGTCCTTTCTTGGTCGAAACGTTGATGATCATCGTTGTCTATGATTGCTATGCGGTTTTCGATGTCGCAGGGAATAGAAGATAATTTATCCAAATCTACTTGCGAACTATAACTAAATACATACTTTAAATATAGCATTATGTATATTTCATAGAGACAGTATGATCATATAATTTCTTTCTAAATAACAATTTAAGAACCATAAATAAGGGTAAGTGAAAATATAGTGATAAATATATCAAGTACTGATTCCTCATTTCACTTTCATTTCAAATATTATTATTAGCATTCTGACCACTATTCTAACCACTATTCTTCCTATATCTAGATTATTTATCTTGGTTTGAACTTATACCAATGCCTATTTACGAATAATCTTGTATTGCATCATCTTTCTTAGCTCCTGATGATTATGATGCGTTACAACTATCAAACTTAACTATAAGAAATGCATTAAAATGATATAATGATCCTTAAACAAATTACAAGAATTCATTTATTACACATAAAATAATACCTTGAACACTCTGAAGCATTACCATAGCAACTGACACGAGATTGAAAGGTATTCGTGCTTGGTGGGCTTTCTCCATATCCGGTTACGTCATCCACATGCGTTGGACCGGGTGAAGGGATATCAACATGTGAATGATGATCATCATCCTGGCTATTGTCTTGAATTGTACAAAATAAACACACAAAACAATGCATGGATACATTCAAGCGCAAACAAATCTAATGGAATTTTTGTTTATTAAAACTGAATCCACATCTATAGTCTTCACCAGACTCTTGTTTTTATATATAATTGCACAAATTTATAGATTTAGGGTGTGGCATTAGCCTATTATGAGCTATGAAGTCATTTGCATGTTGCAAAGTTCAAACATTATCTTCACCTGGTTTTCGTATTTTATACCTACCATTGAAAACTAATATAGATTTAGGTTGTGAAATTTCATAACCTGATATGAAGTCATTTACATGCTGAATACTTTGATTTTGTAAAGTAAACCAACCTACCCGCACATACACAGTTTCGAGAGCATCAATATTGAGACATATTGGATATTTTGTTTCAAATATTATTTATATATACATATAAATGTTAAATAAAAACATTTTATTTCAATTTGCCAATGCCCTATAGATGTCGGTATAAAAAACAAAACCTACATATATATCTAGCACCATTATATAATTGATATAATGCTGCCAGCAACGGAAACTTGCATATGTTCACGCAAAACTTTGATTTTTATCGGGAAAACAGTATCGCTCGTTAAATGTTTAATGTGGCTTGCCATGTAAGCGCTCTGTGTCGCAATGTTATTTATTGGACTTTTAATTGCAGCTTAACTAATACATGTATAGCGTAATATTCATAGGGAAGCAAATAATTCATCTAAATTTATACCCTAGTTTAGATAAATGACTCAGTTCACTGAAAATGATATCTCGTAGTAGAGTCTATGCGTTATGACACTAAACTACATAATTTGATCATGAACGTATACATGAAACATATTTATTAGAGGCACACCCTGGGCTGTGACTGTTAATGTGTCATTAATAGATTATTTTACTAAACACACCAGGGAAATTAATATTTCGCCAGCCAAACTATAGTTTCGCTAATATCAAAGTTTCGCAATATCATTTATATACAATTCTCGTATAGTTCAAATTCTATATAAAATCACATGGCTAAAATTCAAGTTTGCTCAATATGCTATCAATAGTATACTTAAGGACAAAAAAGATGCACCATTTATTCATTGTTTATATTTTCAATAAATCTATTTATTTCAGCTTGATTTTTCTGAAATTTGACAAGTTCATTAAACAGTATGTTACCAACCATACTGTTGATTGATTTGTCAATACTCTGATTTAAAGTGTCAATACTCGATCAAATGTGATATATACTACTCAGAGCCCTGTGGTCATATTCACTTTGTCTATGGCGACAAAATTTATGTCGCTGTATAGTAAAACAATGGGGAAGGTCAAGTAAAGATGAAAATGGGGGTGACCTAAGTTTAAAGATGCCACAATTTTCCGAGATAGAATGGGAGCTTGTTTATGTGTGGAGCCTCACACAATGCTGTTGTAAAGCATTTTAAACTCCATCGAGCATTAGGTTAACGTCTCATGACACGTTTAGAAGAAACCAGATTGACCGGCGATCGCCCATATTCTGGTGGGCTGCGAGTAACGATACCCTATCAGAATCGCGAAATTAGCCTCACACACATTCAAATAGATTTTGAAGTCTCGAACAGACAGCAAGAACAATTCATGGTCGGCATTATCCGAGGATAAGCGCCATAACGGTTTAACGACGTTTGCGTGGAAACTAAGATTCGGCTACTAAGAGCATTCGTTGATCCCGCATGTGATAACCAAATTCAGCGCTTAAAGCTCCAATGGGCAAAAAAACACACTGGAGCAGCATAGCCTAATATAAACTGAAACGATGCCCTGTTTAGCGACGTCTCTCGCATTTTATTGTACCAAAATGACTCACGACAGCGGGTCAACGGAAGACCGGGAGAGCGATATCATAACCCCTGCGTGCAGGAGATTGTTGGTTCGCACACCACATTATCACGTTACCAGACTGATCACGTCCATGCCAAGACGTATATGCTCACTTATTGACGTATTGGGTACCTATACCAGCTACAAGCAGCCATGAGTTAGTAAAGGTTTAGAAACAGGAAATCGGAAAGTGTGTGATATTAAGTCTATTAATGACAAAAATATCTACATCAGGATAATGCAAATTTGTGAGGGCAATGTAGACATATTAATCCATCTTGTGTGAAAATTTTATTAAAATCCACCCACTACTCAAATTTATATGATTTTTTTTACTTTTGATGGTGCAGAACTTTTGTCCCTAAGCATATGTGTAATTACGCATTTCTAACATATTTCATGACTAACTAAACTAATGATAATCTGATAATTACAATAAACCCATATAATGTCTTCTTACTTACCTAATATAGTTAACTTATTGTCATCCAATGTGCTTTCATGCGTAAGTGTTGCAAGATCAGGTTTGTTTCTGTAAAATATGATCTTTATAATGAAGAAAAAACTATATTGCAATACAATACACTAAATTTCTTACAAGTATATGGTACATTGTTATTCAAAATTTAAGGGGAGACCAATATACCTATATAAAAGGTTATAAATAATCTGTATTTGACATATTTTACATCTGAATCACGTATTGTGCAAATCACATTATTCTAGCGCTTAGATAATTGTGTAATATCGGTATACTAACCTACAAGGACCTGATACCTGATGTACAGCATATTTCCAAACTCATTCGCTTACCCGACATGTTGAGCATCAGATGAACTCGATGTCGTTCTTCGAACCTCCTCCACCGCTTTTGCAATATAGGCATTATGTTGTTCTTCAAGCTCCTTTGTATTCGACCTTCTTAATCTGCGTGCTAAATAATCAATTCATTCATGCTAAGGGCATTCAAATGTTGGATTCTAAATAGTTGTAGATGAAACACGACTTTTATCATGTCCTACGATAGCTTATATATCTGCATGTCTAATGTTAAAAAGCGATTACATGTGCCTTTTATCTATATTATTTGTTTTGTCTTTTAGTTATAATGTATAATCATAAACCCGTTTATTATTTTAAGTTAATATGTACACTTCATATATGCAAAACGTATTTCAAGAAAAAAAATCCATTGAATAAAATCAAAACGAAACCTTAAATTAGTCATAATATAATATATAAGCACCGCTTCTTTTCCACTTGTGCCTACTTGACCTCTAGACACTGTTTGCCTCAAGTAAAGTCTGAACAAGAGGCATATGTTGTATTTGGTAGTTCTATTCAATGCAACACCAAAATTCAACATCAAGCCATTATAACGGCGAGGTGGAAAAAATATCAATCTCTTATCAACTTTAATGAGTAGGGTCAAATCTATATTTAGGATTAATAATCTAATGAATATCTATTTATATTACCGTCTATTTCAAAAATCTGTACAATAACGTTTATGTTACATTGAAATGTTTTTGAAATAAATATTCATCAAAATCATATTGTGTTGACACGAATTTATCTAATGAAAATATTGAATTCACATAATAATATGAAGTATATAATGTGTGCTTATGAAAAAGCGATATCTTTCATATAAGGAATATGGTTTCATCGATATGTTTAAACAAATCTATTTTGCGACAAATTCATCAATGAAATAATCAAAGAAATTTTTATTCACGTATGACAAAATGCTTATTTCATTTGTAAACCAAACATTCATAAATCAAAATACTAAATCACAACACGACAACATATGCACAACACTTGAAGGTAAAGATATATATAGATTCTCAAGCCGTGCCGTTGTATTAGGTCTATATTTACCTTTTGTTCTGTTGTGGGGCTTGTCCTCAAAACCACAACTCCATACATTGTTTGTTATTGATTTATCATTGCAGTTGTAATGATTATATATTTGTATGTGCTACCCAATTAAATGTTATTTCTACTAATCGTATCTACTTATCTACTTATTGTGACGATTTATGTATTATATACCTTAATATTTCTTATTTTGAATGATTGATTTGACTTTTATGAGTTAAGAATTTCCTTTCCCAAAGGCACCAAAATTAACTTGTGTTTGAGAATCGTATCTTCGGTGCATTTTATGTGCATTTACCTCCATACATGCAATTGTGTTATATGTTATTTTCTATTTTCATAAAGCTGAATGAATGTTTTGCTGTAATACTTTCTATTGTGTGGATATGGCGTAGCATATAATCGAAAAATATATAGAAAACTGATATATTTAATAGACTAATAATTAATCTAGTATAACAGCCTAGATGTTTATGAAACAACGACTCACTATGTGCAAAGAGGTCGCATTCTAAACAATGCAAACAAGGGCAGGGTAGCCATTTCTTTCCTTAGTAAGCATATTATTGTAGCATACACATAAAAATATATTACAATATCTCACCTATCCATTTAAACATCGTTTTCTGTACAAAATGAAACAAGTTATGTATAACGTCATTCGAATATTTCTTAGACTATATCTACACCAGTGTTTTCCAAACCGCTGGTACCCAATTATTTACTAGAGTTGCAGACCATGTAAAAATTTATAAGTCTTGTACACTTATCTGAAATGACAAAAGCAATATAAGTGTAAATGTTTTGCCCTGTGTACGTGTTTTTCGTACATAGATAAATATACTATTATAAAATAAATATGAAGTATTCTTGTTTGTTTGTATGGATGATTCCAATAACGTTTCATCGGTATGAAATTAATATATTTAAGTGAACGTTAAGCTATCACTGATAGCAATGTATATATTCTGCAATATTCCACAAATCTTGCAATTTGTACAATTTAGCATTTAACAGTTATTAACCAATAATTAATTAAGTTAAATCATGTCTATTTAACGAAAAACACGATAATATGTGTTTCAATATCATAAACAAATACTACTTATTTGAGACCGACATACTGCTAAGAACTGTAACGATCGAGCAAACAGAACGCATGGGATTTAAGAAATATATATAAATTTTATCAAATATATCCAGGAAGAAGTCTTAATTGAATGACATTTCATGCATTTCAAACACTGTGTGTTTACTTTAACCAATTATTTGCTGTAGCTTAAAAAATACAGTTCGCTATGCAGCCACAGGAACAAAATTGTATTGAGTATTAATGACTAGCCAACATATCAAATATATAGAAATATATATATATTCTATGTTAATTTAATTCTCGTTAGACAAATGAGTTGGTTATATAATAATATGATATTTTCTTCTTGTTTGGACGGTCAGTATATTTTTTATATATATCATTATCTAGCCAGTAGGTTATAAAAATAACTATATTATAATATAAGAGTTTACTATCTTCGATACACTAAATACTGTTTTAGATTAGATTGATATTTAGTGGTATAAATTTGTAGGCCCCAGTAGGATCTAGTTTGTTTGATTAAATGGAAAATATTTGATATTTAAATATCTAAAAGCACAAGGAATTCAAAAATAAGTTGCTTACCGATTTTGAAAACAATCAATTAGAGAGAAATATTCTGGACATTTTGCTGAAGTGATTTATCAACATACAAGAAAGGTGGAGCATGAAATTATACTTAAATAATCGACGGGATTTTGTGCCACATGGTTGTTTATGTAACAGGGATATCCAGCAAACTGAAATAAAAATGTCAGTTTTATTCGCGACGAAATATTTCAAAACGTTTACATTACCTTAAAATGTGTTATTACTTCATTGGAGTGCCAAATATCTTCAAAACGTATACATTATTTTAAAATATGATATCACTTCATTGAAGGGCAAAACATCTGTTCATATTTAGCTAGCTAGCTGATCATAAGATGCAATCGTTTCACTGTTTCCACAAGTTACAAGCTTGGGCAATCAGATAATATCAAATATTTCAAAATGTTAAAGTGACATATTTATGGTTTGATTTAGAAATATATTCAATAATATTATTGACAACGCCCTTTCGAGCCTGATTACTCCAGAAAATAATTTAATTTATTATATTATTTTCAATTGACAACCGATATGTAATATCTTTTCACATGAATTTTCGTCTTGCTAGCTAGCCGGGGTATCCATAAGAACATTTATTTGAAAGCAGAACAAATCGTAGGGTGCCCTTGTTATGACAAAACAAATACAACCCGCGACATTCCAATGATTCATTGAGTACCCACATGTTTTTATAAACCTTACACTTCCATTGAGTTTCCCTCCAACTCGTCTTTTATGAGTGACCTCCGCGTATCAACCACTGCAAAAGTTCAGTTATTTCATGGCTTTGTGTATACTACACAACCAGAACCGAAAACTTTCCGCAAGGATTCAAGACGAATATTATACAACAGTCAATAGAGAGTTTGGGCAACTTAGGGAATTCCGCTTGAATGACGTCAAAATGACGTAAACAAACCAGTAACAAGCAATGTGATTGGTTATATTTGGGGAATCCAGGCTACTAGCGCAACAAATTTTATATTTGCACAAACTCTCTATTAAGAATAAATGAATTGGCTAATTACTGTATGATATTTATAAATATTCAAAATTTATAGATAAAAGCATGCCGGTGCGAAGAATGTATGCAATTGTTAAAATTGATTCAAATATGAAAATAAAATTGCATACATATTCTCTATACAAAGGCATCGTTTGGTACATTTTATTATTCTTTTTCTCTTAGAATAGTGTTATTTTTTTACATTAGGTAAAAGAACATATACTTGAACCGGATTAGAACAAAAAATTATCAACGTATATTGCTTGAGCTCTGTGCAATTGTTTTCAGCTAAAGCGTTCCATATTCAACGAAAAAAGGCTAAAATGTCTATTCAAGAAGTTTCGAAAAGAATGGTTTCCCAAATGTAAACATAGTGTTTCTAGTTTACTAGCGCCCAGTGCCGGTCATTTAGAGTTTTATAAACGTTAAATTATATTCCATTGTTTATGAGTCAGTCAATTATCAATTACATAAGCCAACCAGTTTAATTCATTTGGAGAAAAAAATGTTTAAAAGGGTCATTGATCTTATAAAGCCATAATAATGTGATAAATGCTTGAGTATACCCGATTTAATCATTTATTAAACACGCCAAGATATGTTTGAAAGAAGTCTAATAAATCACCATTAATTTTGCAAAGTATTTAGCTTTTCATTGGTCGTGTTTCTTTATTGTCAGCCAAGTAAGCCAAGTCAGCCCAAGTAAGCCAAGTAGGCCAAAAACGCGTTTCTTTATTGTCAGCCAGATAAGCCAAGTCAGCCAAGTACGCCATAACGTCCGCCAGCTTAAGCTGGCTTATCTGGCTGAAATTTGTCACGTGACGCAATGTTTTGATTTTACGTTTTGTTTATTTTTTGTTAAATTTATGTTTTAAAGTTTAAATGCGACTTTTTGATTGCAATACATATCCAAATAAACAGTTCAACCAATTTTATAATTGTTTGCGTCGGATTTTGTTCAAAATGCTTCGAATTATATTCGGCCTGACATTGACCTAAAAATTAAGCCATTTCAGCCGGGATCTGTTTCTCTAATCACTTTTTTCCTGGCTGACGTGTTGGCTTACTTGGCTGACTTGGCTTACTTGGCTGACAATAAAGAAACACGACCATTATCAAACGTAAGCTTTTAAATTGTCTAAATTGCATATACTGGTCCAACAAGGGAACACGTTATATCCGATAAAATATTTAAAACTTCATAGTTCATGCAATAAAAATCTAATCCTATAAGGTGGAACGGGATATGCATGCTGTAGCTATAACTTGGCATGTTTCGCTGGTTGCTATCTCGAAAGAAATATCTCTTTACACTCTTTACAGACAGAAGACAAATATATTTATCAAACTTATCGTAGTATTCGAAACAATTAGAAGCGAGAAATTCTTTATGATTAGCGGAAAAAATACATCGATTCCTATGTAAACAAATGGGTACTTCCCAAAAAACTTTAAGTAAGGTCTTGGACTCTTATTCTCATCCTAGGTAAGGTGTTCTCCTTGGTCTGCTAAAAACCCGTTTGTCCGTCTTTCTATACGTCATCTTGGGAACAGAGAGAGAGAGAGATTCCTTGTTTTGTTCGAAGTGAAACCCTTTTGGCCTTCTTCATTCGTTGAGTCCGAAAGGCTATAGCCATACTGGACTTTTCTGTCGTGCAATGTCGCACCTTATTGGCTTGCTCAATACTTTTCAGAGCCTGCAGATTTCTGTCCGTATGTCATCATTTACCTGGGTAAGTTCATGTTTCGGACGCAACCTTTTTTCCAGACTACAAAAAAAAAAAAAATCATATTAATGGTTTGCTATTAGGTGTTTTCGGTTAATGTTAAAATAACGCACATCTGACATATCCAAGCTTACAGATACACATACACTATTATAAGGTTATGTGACATTGTTTGATAGAGATATAAATATAAATTTTAAAGTCAAAACTAATATAAAATGGGCGTTAATCGAGATATGAAATTCAAAGAATCAACTTTAAGCCACAATCATTTATATACATGTTAATTGTCATGCATGTTAGATATGATCAATTATCGCAAAAATACTGCACAGCCAAAGGAAAATTATTAAATAGTGCGATTTATTGAAGACTAAAACTTCGGCCGAATTTGACCTTTCCAATGAATCATCGTTTCATTAAGCTTAGAGTTTTTTTAGATTTCATAATTGAATAAAAGTAATAAAAACAAATGAATTGACAACGACTCCTTTTATCCTCTTCTTTAGCCCGCGTTCAGTTGGAGAGCTGTCAATTCCTAAATTTCTTATGAGCATTCACGAACTCAAATGTCTAGCCGAAAACACCTCGCTGCCCTCGTACCAACATAATCATGCACATCATGCAGAACACTACAGCCTCTACAGGAAAAGATTTTTTCCTCCTTCTCCTTATACAGTAACACTATAGAACCCCTTACCTATGTCTTACCGCCAGAGCAATAGCCATTAACTCTTAATACCCTATGTGTGTTACTCTCCGCCTGTCGGTCTCGGACATACGTAAAGGGCTATTCAGAGTTAAAAAGCCATATCCAATAGCTGTTGTTAATCTTGGCTAAGAACAAGGACATTGGGCCGGGTCAACGGCATCTGCAGACTACCTTAGCTGAAAGAAATAGACCTTTACTCTGTGGCGTGTCGATTGTCGGGGCATGCAATAGACCTTCCACTTCGCGTGCACGAATGTGAAACCATACAAATGCATGATGTTTTCACTTTTTCGTTTGCTTTACACCATGCCTCGGTCAAGTGGCGGTTCAGAGTATCGTTGCTCAATATGTGCCCAAAGAACGATTGCTTTCTAATCCGAACGATGTCGAACATTTAATGACCTGTTCGTTTCTGCTTTTTATCACTTCTTTGTTTGTGACACGTCCTGTCCAGATGATTTTGAGCATTCCACTCAGTGTTAACATTTCAAACGATTCTAGGCGTTGCTGCGATATCTCGCTCGTGGTATCTACACAGTACAGCAGTGTTGACCATTTGAATTTGAATCTCGTACAATCAATATATATATGTTATAGTGAGCTTAGGTTTAGTCTTGACCGAAAGATATATATAGAGCTCTTTATTAGGCCCCAACCCCAAAGGTTGGGGGCCTATAGATTCGGGGTGTCCGTCCGTCCGTCTATCCGTCTGTCCGTCCGTCCGTCATCGATTCTTTTCCAGGCTGTATCTTTGTAACGAATGATCGTAGAGACCTGGGAATAGGCTCATATGAAAGGTCTTGGCCTGTAGATGTGCCTTTTGACAGTTTTGGCCAGATTCGGCTACCGAAAATGGCCGAATTTGGCCAAAATGTCCAAAAACATAGGTTTTTCGAAACATAGGCTTTTCCAGGCTGTTTCTTTGTAACGGATGGTCGTAGAGACCTGGGAGTAGGCTCATCTGAAAGGTCTTGGCCTGTAGATGTGCCTTTTGACAGTTTTGGCCATATTCGGCCACCGGAAATGGCCGAATTTAACAAAAATTTTCAAAAATAGCGGTTTTTCGAAACATAGGCTTTTACAGGATGTTTATTTGTAACGGATGGTCGTAGAGACCGGGAAATAGGTTCAAATGAATGGTCTTGGTGTGTATATGTGCCTTTTGACGCTTTCGGCAATCGGAAGTTGGCCAAAAATGCCCAAAAGCTGTGATTTTCCAAAACATGGGCATATACGAGATAGTCAATACCCCTTCGAATCGGGGGCGGTTGGGGCCTTTTCGTGTTTCACAAATACTTCCTTGTTGTATTCGAGTTTTTTTCTCGGTAGCTGTTTTTGAAGGATGTGTGTTTCATATTTTTTTATCTATTGACGTTTTATATGTTATACTTTGGGCTTAAGTCATTGAGGAAAACTATCACGTCATCAGGGACATGCCGTTTTCAAGGGCACTTGCTCGGGTAAAGTTTAACCTCTCAGAGTCCTATTCAACAGATCGCCGAATTTCTGAGTTGACCATTTATGACATGGTTGGGCAACAGTTTGCAGGGGTGCACCTTAACCAAAAATCGACGGTCGCGCAAGTGCGACTGTCATCCGAAACGACACTCGCGCGGCCAAAATTACACTCGCGTTCAATATACCATGTTTTTAGGCCCCAACCCCAAAGTTGGGGGCCTATAGAGTTGGGGTGTCCGTCCGTCTGTCCGTCTGTCCGTCCGTCTGTCTGTCATCGCTTTCTTGTACG
>LQRL01174508.1:2285-20461 GCA_001703475.1 Hydroides elegans
TTTACAAAATCGATAGATATTTGTCCAAATAGCATGATATCTGTCTACATGTAAAGTAATAGAGCTACAACTCACCTCTTTGGGGATCTCCCATTGAAGGCGCACTGGGTTGGGTGGCTGGAACTCGGCTTCTCCGCGGCAATGCCCGTCTTCCTTGTAGCTACAAGTATCAAGAGGGCAAAAGTTTACATTTTTTGTCGAACATAGCATTCAATGGTCGGTTTATTTATTAGAAAAAGTGATTAAATATTTTATTATATTAAAAGATAATGCAATATTAGCTATCTTAGTTAAAATATATTTAGATACCTTTTAATATTTATATTTTCTATATGAACTCACAATTTAATTGTCACCACCTAAAAAATCATTTGAACTTTTCAATTACTAGATCAAAAATAGCCTTATTATACAATCTTATTTTAAAGTTATAGCACTTAAATAAACAGTTTTAATAATAATTTGAGCTATCAACATAACTTCACATTTATACAAATTATCTCGTACAACAACCTGAAAGTAAGATGACAAAATATCGAAAAGGAAGAAAACAACAAGCTGGGGACAAGCGTGTGGTATATAGAAATGCATAGATGACAAAGAAATTGCATGCACATGAAGTACAGTACACCACGGATAATTTGAAGTGCTCGGGGCCGGAAAATTTACTTCAAATTATCCGAACTTCAAATTATCCGAATAAAATTTGGTATAAGATAGTGGAAAAAATAAAATCGGGACCGAGCAAACAGTTCAAATTACACCGAAATTCAAATTATCCGTGTTCAAATTATCCGTGGTGCACTGTATGCTAAATCCGGTAGGCCATGAAACAGCCATTGTAATTGCAAAACACGGAAGCTGCATTATTCAAAATGGAAGACTAAATGAATGGCAAAAATGATTGAAGTCATAAACTATCTACTGACAGAAAAGACAAACGATTAAGAAAGCTATGGCCAGATGAAACTGAAAACATGCTACTCTGATTCTATGAACGTTGATGAAGATGCTATGTACTAAACATTCTTTCATTCATGCAATATATTACTAAATGATAGCAGGTCAAAAAGTTCGAATAAAGTATGTCCATGTTGACCTAATACTTACAAAACGAGATTTAGCCTTATATAAGAAAGCGATTTTATCCTATTACTTATTGACTTTATTTGTTTTTTGACTGTATGCATTTTATCATAAGCTCATTGTGGTTTAAAAATAACCTTCCTTAACATTAATTCAATTGAGACACATGGTATGGTTATGGTTATATTAAATTGCAATTTTACCTAAAAACACAGAAATTGTACATGATTCAAAGACATCAGAGACTCAATTATTGATTGCGTCTATATTCAAAGTTCAAATGCACATACGTATACATATCAAGGACATATCCCTAAATTATTTAAAGATTTACATGTTTTAAAGATTTCGGAGTTTATATTTCAATTTCAAATATACATTCATCTCTTTATGCGTAGGGGAAGGGGAGCGGAGTGGACATTTGGTTGCTCTTTATATAACTATGAAGCGGAGATGAAGCAGCTAAGAAATAGGAAAATCCGTTTACCCTTTAGTCATTTCGTCATGTGTCACCACTTCCCAAAGATGAGCCATAATGGGAGCGTCAGCCCTGCATAGGATCAACCATTCACCCAAACACACACACGCAAAGAGCCATTCAAAAGAGTGGTGGAACCATTTATTGTGTAGAGGTGTAGTTTATGGTAGGAGTACATTACCGGTGCAATATATTGAGTGTACATGCATGGTAAAATGTGAGGTTATGTACAGTGTATGGTACATTCAATCGTTCATGGGATATTGATGATATTGATTGTACAGATGGTGTTAGTAACAACATGCATATTTACAAGCAATAGCAAATCGAAAATTATTCAAAAATTGTAGAATACAGGAAAAACATCATTCATTTTGTTGTAAAATTACGATTAAGAGGTATATATATTAATTTACAAAGATGGTAAGATTGTATTGAGTTTTGTTCATTCATGAGAGTGATAGAGTCACACGCATTTCCACACAAGAAAGAAGAAGAAAGAGAAAACAGAATATTTCATTATTATAGGCGTTACGACATACGCTAGATATTAAGATATTAAGCGAAACAATGAAAAGCAGTGTGGTGTCGAAGAAAACATTTTAATCACAAAGATATTGAAGTATTTTCTGCAAAGTGAAGTTTAAGTGTTAGTACAGCTAGCAACATTACATTCCTTGTTCATCATTTACCATCTAAAATCAAGACTCGAAATAAAAGAATGATTTTGACTTTTTTCCGTCATTTGAAATTTGAAAAGTAAATAGTGATGGACAAGGATTAACTGTGAAAATAAAGATCATATTTAGATCACCCGAAAATAAAAAAGAAAGGTCAGCACACGTGTAAAAAACATCTATGTTATACGATTCCCAGCAAAAGGACTATAGTAGAGCCTCGAAACTCAAGTCACCTTATCTAAATGACTTGACAACACATTTTATTCAAACTCCGGGAAGGGCTACCACCCAAACTTATAAGCAAGAAATTGAAGACAGAGATGTCCTTTTTCACACCAACACTGAGGTTGTGATATGTAAAAAAGGAACAGTACGATGACATTTTTAGTTTTTGTTTGATCAATCCCGAGTTTCGAGGCTCCACAGTTAAAGTAGTCAGTAGTTGGCGGTGGCGGTTTACCCAGTGAGCGAATCATTGAGCACCCCGATTTCCCACAAATGCGCCATCACTGGGGCATCGGCCCTGTCAAAAAAATAGGGAGTGGTTCAATGAATACAAAGAAGAATCTGCCCGAAACAAAACCGTGGCGGCGAACGCTTGTGGTACTCAAGCGGTATATTGGTCATCAGTGGGGCAGAAATGGAGGCTGTAGGAGAGGTTTAGTCGCAGCGGAAAACTAATATTTATCTTGTGAGATTTCCATAAGCGCAAAGAAGCAACACATATTCTATAGACACACACGCTACAGTTTCTAACGCACAAATGACGAACACTCAACGCTTTTACAAATCTAAAAAGACGTTACAAACACAAACGAACACTAAACAGTACAACACGAACAGAAACAAACGAGCTTATTCTAACAAGCACTTGCAGTAAGCCTTAAAGCTATGATTAAACGGGATTGTAACATAAGAGGACAATTATATGCTTTAAGAATTATTTCTATTCATAACAGAATAGCAAATGCAAATTAAAGATTTCCTTTAATTTGCAAATTGTTCAGTATACAAAATTATAATGCGATTGTCCTCTGGTGTTACAAAACGTGCCTGGGATAAGGCAACTAGTAATCTAGTAGAATATCACAAACAAATGTTTCGAGAGTTTCGAGAGAGAGAGAGAATGTCCGACTCCAAAATCCGGTTAATTAGCAGTCTACCCTACAGAGATGAGGCATTAACACATTAGTTCGAATGTTTTTTTTTTCAAACTTGAATTTTACCCATGGCCTGGAGCGTCAACAGCCACGGCTTTTTCCCACATATGAGCCATAATTGGCGCGTCAGCCCTTAAAACGTGATAAAGAACTATATATATTAAATACATCCATGCAGTTTGATTTTGGTAATTCCTGGTCTGAACCCTATCATACATTGAGTGCAGTTTTTAAAATACGGTCGATACCTGAAAGAAAATAAGACCAAGTCAGTTGGGAGTGTGGGGATGGTAAGAAAGATGGAAAAATCGGGTATTTGTCCGAATTGGTTATTTGAATATACAGATGATACGAGAACACATAAATATCATGGATACACAAACAAGAACACGCATATTAGATGCGTATGTTCTTCAAACAAACAACAAGGCATGGGTACACAAAAAAGGCTAAACATAAACTAAACATCAATATATAAACTAAAATAATATCGCACGCAAGCGCGTCTATTCCGAACGCATGCAAGATACATATTTGCATGCATTAACGGATTCGATTTTTGCTATGACTTTTCATTTACCCTAGGTTTATATCGTAATACATAGTCAGCTCCCACAAATGTGCTTGAATCGGTGCGTCGGCCCTGGCGGTAATGAACAAGTGGTGTAACAATGTTTAGGGGTTATTTTTAACAGCAGTTTTAAAATAGCACTTCTTTCATAATTTTACATTAAAAAAAAATACTTTTGTAAACTGGCAGCCTGAATACGCATAGAGACGATTTTTGTTTTTCTATCAGCGACACAAATTAAACAAAGGAAATGTCTACCGGTATGTTACTAAAAAGAATATATTGACAAATGAAAAATTGTAATAGCGGAAATAGCTTGTTGTCTTGTTTTACATACATGAAAATCATATGAAGCATAAAGGAAACGAGTTCTAATCGATAATTAATTGAATAAATGTAAATGGGAAGCTTTATTTGGCATTCAAATACGCATGAAACATTAATGTATCACAAATGGGAATATATACAATCAATATTTAAATGCGCAATGCCAAAAAAAAACATTTGAAATGCATTATTCTTTCCACGAAACATAATTGCATATAATGAAACTGATATCTTTAAAAAAAATTGTCGTGTCAACATTTTAAGTAATTATCTTATTTCAATATACTATTATTTATTTATTTCCACTATTTCTTTAAATATTTTGAATATATTATTTTGAATATAGCCTATATTATATTTACAAATTATTTTTTTATATAAACCATCTTATAAAATACGAGGGAAATACGCACCAGGAATGTTCAGCGTTGAAACCCATCTGAAAATCAAAGAGACATGATTTATATAATACGACCGCAAATGAGAGAGTGATGTGAGGTTAAGGTGATGTGATTGTAAAGATATAAACAATTATTTCATCTACCCAAGTCTATGTATCTATTATTAGCCAGGTTATAATATTTTGCAATAGAGGTTATATCACACAGAATCTTAAGCAACATTTTAAAAATGGATGACTCACCCTGCCGTTGGGACAGAAGACGAGCGTGAATGATTTGTCGAACCAGCGATTCTTGCAGTTGCCGTGCAGCATTGAGAGGCCGAAGTTGTCAAGCTGGTTCGGGTCATTCTGCGATAAATAGATTGCATTAAAGAATATATATTTTGTGAAGATCAAGCGAAAAAGAATAACTGCTCCATTTGCATATATCTAGAACCGTTGATGAGTTTGTAATGTACTGAAACGTTCTCATTGAAAAATAAGGAAACTAGTATTTTGTAAATATTTTGACAAAATATTAAGTCAACAATATAAGGAAAAAGTAGCCAGCACAGCAACAGTAACCTTGATATGCAACAGCAGGTCATTAAACGTATTTCTTACCGGGTCATAGTCCACATCTTGATCGTCCAAAATAACAACAAAGGCGCTCTGAAAAGAAAACATATGACCATTGTATGTTGAGTTCACCTCATTTATTTATCGAAGAGCTTGACGAACTTCAATTTCAAATTTATTCAAAATTCAATAGCAAAATATCGATAACTTGATTTATCGAAAATGAACTTAAGCATTGATCGAATGTCAATAATACATTAAATACATTCATTAAAAAAATGATAAGATTCAGGAATTTACTACAAAACTTCTAAGTAAGAAATAGACCAACAGCCATACCTTTTCAATCACATCCAATGAGTTCTTGTTGAGTCCCTTGCTGAAATACTCCTGCCTGGCCTTGGCCCACGGGATGCGGTCGCCAGCCGTCATGACAGCCAGGTTCTCTTCTCCTGCAGCGGGTTCCGAGTCGTCGTCAAGGATCTGCTGCATCATACTGGTGAAAGAGGGAAAATATTAATACAATGTATGTGAATTTGTCTTCTTTGGATTTCTATGTGTGTAATTGATTTTCAACATTTTGAATTTTCGTTAGTTAATTCTTTATTATGTTCCGAGGTCAAGCACGTTAATATGGCATAAGAAACACATAACAACATTAATATTATAAAATAGATTAAATAGAACTTAACAAAGTGGCCTGATCACTTCAGGTGTCCTTGCGTAGCCGATTAGGTAAACTCTCAAAATTTCCGACCATAAATGCCATATTAATTCTTGAAATACACAAAATCCCTTTTCAGCTCTTGTTTGCAAGGGCTGAGGTTCAGTTCATGCCTTTGTTAGGCTCATTCAAGGAACCGGGGCTCATTTAACGATGTGCTCTCTTACATTTCAATTTGCACGGCTGACAACAGCTTGCCCTTGTAGTGGATGTAGACCTTGTACCAGCGACCGCGGTTGTACACGGCAATATGGGTGCTGTCGTGCACGTGCATCAGGACGTCTGTTTCGATGCCGGGAACTCGCGTTGTATTGAACTGTCTCTCGTATTGCCATGAGCACAGAGGCACCGTGTTGTTGACAAGGATCTGTAAGCAATGAACATTATATGCACAAGACAACTAAAATCCATTCGTCTACTTTACATGGTAGTCTATAGGTCTATATTCCGTTGAAATGAAATGATGTGATTTGTTTAACGACACGGCCAACCCTGTTTGGATCATATATTTTGAACAATGACCAGTGGGTGCCAGCCTCGGGAATCGAACCCCGACCCTTCGCTTACCAGGCGAACGCGCTAACCTCTGCGCCAAGCCTCCTGACCTATAATCCGTTGAACACATTCGCTTTAAAATGTCTCACTTTAACCAAGTGCTAACAGTTTTATCTTAATGAAAGACAGTGAGTAATATACCTTTTAGTTATCTTAACTTTCTCTATGTTCTAATGATGCATCGAGGCTCTTACAAGCACATTTAAGATATATAGTAAGAACGGTCACATGAAACCCTACTCACAGGTTTCATTTCCTCGCGATCGATGCTCCTCCTATAATTCAGCATGGCAGCAATCACATTTCCTGCCCTGGCTGCCTGCACGGCTGTTGGTTTTCTCAAAATAGCATCAACGCCGTAGAAGTTGCTGTTGACCATGATGGGCGAGCGACCGCGCAGGTAGACGTACTCCTCCCACCAATCGGTGACCTGTAACGTTTAGTTTTTAGGTCACGAGTTGTTCTCATGTAAACCATTAAAGTAGATTATTCGTCAGAGAAATGAAACGATTTGGCGCGCCCTTGTGAGTGTAGTTTTTTAATAAGAAAGAAAGGAAAAGTTGCAGAAATGGATAATGAGCCCCGTATCTCTATTTACTGAGCGAATTCCTAAAATATTTTTCAAAACAACGTGTTTCATTGAGTCATTAGTCTTAATACTGAAAGATGTTAATACTTTGAATATGACATAAGTTGACTCGAACCGATTGAAAACATTGTCAAGTCATATTTCTAGACTAAACTGTGCATACTCACGTAGTTGGTGGCCCACCAGGACTTGAGGAGCAGATAGCGCTGCAGCTTGGGTCCGATGCCGCTTTCGAATTCCTTGACGAGACGCTCAATGTTCTTGTATTTCTCGTCGTTCATCAAGGGTCGCACAGAACGCAAATACTGCAGAGAAATTCATATGCATGTTGAATATACTGAAGGCAAGGGAAGTAATGAAATTCTAAATACTTTTGTATAGACTGGAATAGGCCTATATATTACAATTTACTCATTTCAAGCTCTAAAGACTTCACACATCAATCCAAAATAAAAGTTTATGCGCTTTACGAATTGTTTATATGTATCAACCTATACCACCCAATTTCATCCCAGCAAACCTCCTGCCACTATAGAACAGATACGGGCATATATTTTATTTTTTATCCGGTCCATTGTAAAAAGTTCTTACCCGTTTCATTGTGTCTTTCAAGCCTGGCACAGGCAGTTTGGGCAACGATCCCTGGTAGCTGTACAGCAACGGCCGTCGCCCGCCAAGCACTTTGGTCAGACACTGCAAATTATACATAGGATCATCAGTAATCATAACATACCAGGGTGTTTCAAGTTTCTTTTCTAAATCATGTCTAGTATTGATATTTGTTTTATATATACATATTTGTTCAATTTGTACAACTGTCAGAAAGCAAAAATATGTATAATAGATATACCAGGCTTTTGAGCATGCCCAAGTGGGTAACATAAAAGTTTCCATTTTTTTGTCTTGATATTTCGAACGCTTTTGAAGTTGTCTTATATTGAATGGACTTTCGCATATAAATAATATGGAATCGGACATACATGTAAACAATTTTACTGAATCTTATTCGTGCAAAATTATTCATAAGAGTATATTCAAGGATAGGTTTTTGATATATATTATATTACAAATTGATATGTGCGAGGAGTGTATGAGGCTATACAATTGTACATGCATATACAAATAACGCCTATTGAATATTGATGTAACATGTTGAATATTTATTGTAGATTGTCTTTACTTTATTCTTTTTAAAAATGAAGTGTATAGAAAATATAGTTTGATTGTTTGTAGATCTCTATCCGAATTAACCCAAACTTAAAAAAAGAACCACAAAAGTACATTTTTTTCTCGGAAGCTTGATGGATGAAATAATAATTTTATCAACTTCATATTCTTATGTAAAGAATCATTCTTCATATCAATGGAACTTATTCATTCAAAAACCATTTCGGTAAATGGCATTACATATTGTTATTTAAAAGTATTTTAAGTCAAATAAAAAATAGAAACATAGGGTATATATTTAAATCAACGACCGAATCTGCCTGAAAAAAAAAATCAATTGAAATGGTATTAAATCACAACGAAGCAATTATGTATTAGTTCATGCAGCGTAAAATCATTATCACAAAAAACAGGAAAGGGATTGTTAGATATACAGAAAAAAAACTATGTAAATGCACCTTTGATCTGATTGATTTAATTCATATTTTTTATAGATACATAGTTTGATTTGAATGGCTTTTGTGGGAATAAATACTTTGCTATTGATATTTGCTATTTTTTTTCCCAGATTAAGCATTAAATAAATATGATAAACGCAACAATAACCTGAAGTACGGATGTATCAAATGTTAATTATAAAAAAATACTCAAATTTGGAAGACAATACATCTGTTTTATAATAGGCATTTGTAGGCTACATGGAAAGAGATGCAGCTTTATATACATATGTGTGCGACCTATAGTTACATTAGACATGTACATATGACAGTCTTGACAAAAGTATGGAGTCTAAGACGCAAAGAACACACTGCAATGGACATGCGTCAAAGCTCTAGAAACTTGGCTAACATTCAGGGGCATAAACACTAAACATATCTTATATATTGTAATTATTGAGGGTCTGAAATGATCATACGGTGCATTTATCAGATTTCAATGAAAACCTTAAACGGGACTATATTTACCTTGTGCAAGAAAAACAGGCACTGAAATATAAGAGTCGAGTTAAGAATGCAGTTCAAAGAGAAAAAACGAAAAACACATATCGTCATGCAATCAATGTAAAGACAGTTAGACATTTATTTCATAAAAACAATTGAACTTTGTCTTGATATAATAATGTTATTCATAATTCAGGTCTTGAACTCGATTTCAAGTTTTATAACCAGAACGAAAATGCACTGTTTGGTTTCAACTTTCTCTTGTGAAACTATAGCTAGCGTCACGATCATATCGAGAGTCGAATAATATGATGAACAGACAACGAATATCATGCATATTCAACTTCGAATGTTTTACTGCATTGAAGAATTTCAAAGAAGGAAAGTTCAAAACCTTAAATATAAAACACTGATATCTACAGCTATCAAGGAACTGCAACAATGGTCGTTAATATTAAATACTTAAAAAAAAAGAATAATAAAATTAAAGGTTAATGTATTTGACAATTACTATGAAGAAATATCAGTTTTTAAAATCATCTAACTTGTCTATAAACCATTATATCAAGACATTTATGTGATTTGTAAAGCAACTATTACTATGCATCTGACAGGTTTCTCAAGCGTGAAAATTGACTTATGCCAAAATTTAATAAAAAAAAGCTTCTGTAATTTAGCCCACACCATTTTTTTTATAATTTCAAAGCTGACGTGAAATGAACACGCGACCGAAATTTAAAGATATAAAAACAACATTTTAATCAATTTATCTTGTAACCTCCAAATTTAACCACGACTCGAACTTCACTTGCACTATCAAACATCCATACCTCGTCATTACTAGTTCGCGCGCATGAGCATTTATTCTAAGTGGCCTCGCAAACAATATATCATCGCTTCGCTTACATAACAATAAAAGTTTTAAAATAAAAGCACCACAGGCTCGAGCGCATTTCTGAGAGATCTATATAGAAATGCATTCATGGACTGGTATTTAGTAAAGTCTACATTCGGCAGAGCGTATGCGCCATCCAAAACAGAAGCAGTCAAAACGACGAATAACACCGCTTAACTTCGATGCAAAACCTTGGTCTTTGCAAAATAGGCCTAAAAATCTTAAATTGAGTAAAAATATAATTTAAATAGATTTTCAATAGCAGCGGAACAGCAAATACAAGAAATCATGTTGAGGTATTCTAAAAGATGCCCTTTTATGGATTTGACATAACTTTGTCATGGAAAATTTATAGCAAATATCATAACGCAGGTAGGAACTTTAAGTTATATTGAGTAAATCGCATTCCTAACAGAGATAATCTAAACCTTTTTAACAAAAACACCACATACAAACATCATGGATAGCGCAGCAAAAAGGCTTAAATGGGAATGTCTATACATTCAATCGGAAGGGGGCTAAATCACCCTTAGTCGAAGAAGGCACATAGATTTTTTCGATAACTTCGATTCCTATTCTATCAACAATGACAAAATATTGGATGCATGCATGAAAAAAGACAAAAAGAACGAAGAATGAAATTGACAACAGAAACATAACAGCGACTTTAAATTAGACCATGCAATTGAAAAATAATAAGTGTGTGAGATAAAATAAATATCTAGTGGTTGTATACCCCCCCCCCCCTTTATGTTATGAACTTAAATCAATACTTCAATGTACAAATAAATCAATAACAAAAGTATTTCTCCGACCGCCAAACATAAAACAACCTTTTTCACTTCGCGTCCTTTTTGGTCCTACTTTGTAATAATACGTTTTTATTTCAATTTCTATTGTCTTACTTACTTTTATTTATTTGCTTTCATTCACTCTCTCGCATCATCCATCACACCCACAACCCTGCTCCGAACAATATTTCTTTTGATTCTCAAGTTCATTGAAGTCCCTCACTAATACCAAGGTCCTATAACCCCACTTTCACTATCCCACAGCTCCAACAATAGACACATACCAGCCATAGGCGCGTTGCGATGGACATCTTGCCCCTGGGCTCGTACATCCAGCCCGTATAGCAGAGCAGCGCCTTGAGCGAGTACTTGAGGCACATGATCATTATGACCCACACGACCAGCGTGAAGAGGACGAGGCTCAGACCGGTGCCCACTTTGCCGTCGAACGCGTTGATACTGAAAGGAATGGAAGAAAAGGCATGGTGTTAAACGGATGTGCTAACGAAATAAAACTGTCGATCGAGTGTCTGGTTGTCGGTAAAGGTATTGTTCATCAATCTTGAACAATAAAACAAAATATTATTATTAACCTATATGTTTTCTAATAAGATAACTCAACTAAAATATATTGTACACATAAGTTTGCAAAAAAAACTTAATTACATATTCTTTCATGGAATCTTTTATTATTTTACACACGTGCGCTCACACATGATCTAGGGTAGATACAAGGTCGCAATGGCCTCGATAACTCTTCCATACATTGCCATGCGCTTTTTATGTCGATTCTTTGCCAAGAAATCTTATATTCATTGTGTTTGCAAATAAATATACGTATACATATGTAATTCTTAAGTTCTTGGTGATTATGTCAACGACCTGATGATTCCTTTAATCGTCAATGAAATATTGGTTATCTATGAATCGTTGTAAGTCATTGACTACTCTTTAAGGCTTACAGCATTTGCCAAGCCAATGATGCAACAATACCTTTGGAATTTTCTTGGCAGTCGAACAAATAAATATTCCAGATCAACAAAATGCAGATAGTTCATTTCGTACGTATAAGTTATATGCGTGTCCTTTATCGTTCGACACAAAAATGCAGATTTTGCCTACAAAAGAGAATTAATAAATGATCGAACATTCGCGCCATGAAAGCGAAGCAATTGGCCTCGGTTGATTTTTATTAAGTTTGCTGGTCAGTTGCTCATCATATCATTATCACCAAGTGTTCCATTCCTTCAAACTTATGTACGGTCACATTTTATTTTATTTCGTTAAAAAAAACACCAGCGAAAGCTTATACCTCCAGCATTTATCTTCGACATTTACTAACCCCGAAACAGATTCAAACGACTAGAAAGCCACCATTCATTAAATTTCGTTCCGACGGTTCGATACCTTTCAGTTACTTGAGAAAAATACAGGGTGAAGCATGAGCAAGAATGATGTCTCGGCATAATCTTGACTTAACCTCGAAATAACCAGGGTTACGACCCTTATGCTACACCCTGTTTAACCTCCAAAGCCATTGACTTACCCTGGTACCGACTCGTGTATGGATTCGACCCAGCCACGTGACACATCGACGCCCGCATAATAAACACCCATGATGACTGAGAGGCAGAGCATGAAACTGGCTGGTGAAGCCGGGTACACGCCATTGTGGAAGTTATTCTGAAAGGTGAAAAAGATGAGATTGAAAACATAATGTAACGGGAATGGCTGGATCGGGTACTCTGGCAAATCGAGTATCGGGTTGGGCCGGGTATTGACCTCGGGTGTTCCGATACCAAAATATCTGACCCGGCCCTGCCCTAGGTTTGTTTGGCATGAGTATGATAGGCGGTACATGTATCATTATCTTTGAGAGGAATACAAAACTTCGTTGGGCATATGACTGTAGATGATTTCTGTCAAGTTAGGGTTTATCTTAAATGGTTTTACTTGCAACAACTTTGAGAGGGTTGGAGAAAAATTGGTCTAGACAAACGCCTTGACATTTAACACAACAATTTCACCTTCTCCAAGATCACGGTCTTTTCTTATGACCAAGGTATGAAAAAAAGAGCTCGACCTAATTGCTTCCTGTACACCTCCAGAAAGTGAACCTTTCTTACATCATTTGATAACTCAATTCGATATGAACGATAATAGAAAAGCCACTTCGTATCGCTTTGTCATCAGCTGCTTGATTTTGTCAAGAGCTGACCGATGTCATGCAAGCCTACCCAAAGGGTTCAGTGCGGTTTGGAGTAGAACAACTTTGTATTTCTGTCTGAATTGTAGTTTTGCTCTGAAAGAAAACTATGAGTGTTTGACCTCTTTATAATCAGCATCTCGATGCACAAAGGTATTGCACTAGGATTTGTACAATTTTCATCTTAGGCCGCAAAAATTTAGGATATTTTTGTGCATGAACCCGCCTATAGACTTTTAAAAATCCTGAAATTATGTATAAGTGACTTGAAGTGACATTCATGTAATTTTGCGATGAATTCGAGTCCGGCCTGAGATAATTTTATCTGATATCTCCGCATCTCATTCTTACACCTGATTATGTGCATTGATTGCGAATGGGACACAGTAAGGGTGAAAATGTCAAGTTCACTTTGTGTCGTCGCAAAACTCTTCAGGAAAAAAAAAACGAGATTAAAAAAACTGTGTCACTGCGTAAGACAATGACACTGATTCACTTGGTCAACTTATGTAACAGCAAATTATCTCTGGATGTCAAATATGAGTCTCAATCGTCCTGAAGGGTAAAATTATCTAACTACCCGGTATTTAGAGCTATCTCATAAAAAAGTGTTTTCGTTAAAAGATAACTTTGTTTTGACTGATTTGAATTCAGACTGTAGTCAATTGCATCAACAAACAAAAGATGAGCAAAACATCTTCCATCAAAGTAGTATGTTTATAGGTTATATGTCAAAAAATATGCTCGAAACGGGTAAACGTGAACCATTCAAACAACAAGTCGCTAGACCATAAACAACCATATCAATTATTGACATATTCTTTACCAAAAATAATGTTAATGTTTTCTTTCATAAAAACATAAAGACTTCTATGTGATTATGCAACACGTTTAAGTTTTACAGTAAGCCTTTATATGTTAACCATAAGGTAAAATCTGCGGATTCGCAAGGCCATATTATATCTGATTCTTTTTGTTTCATCAAAGCAAGGAATGGTGACATTGAAATCTTAGCAGAGCCACACAGATAAGGTATATGGGATAATGCATAGCAAAGTTTTAAACGTTAAGAACATATGAAATCACACTTCATCAACTCTCACTGACAACAACTTTCAGCTGATGTAGAGTCTATTCTGTGCTGTCATCAACAGAAAAAGGTCTTTGTTGAAACCCTTCGCCAAAAAGTGGGGCAGCGGGTTTTCAAGGTTCTTTCACTATATGCAGAGCAACAAAGACATAAAAGGGGGTTTCGGGTGTTTGTTTCGAGGTTGTTTGATAGAAATGATTTGTTGATGCTTAGCTTAGCTAAGTTCCAGCTTTTCAACTTTGTATATATGAAGCCTAGGCCTATACATCTTGCGATGGAAATGTTTTGATTTGGAGAAAATATATTTTGAGTTGTTGAACCCGAAATTTACATACCACAACATGAAAACATAACAAATAATAATAAGGTTCGTAATATCGGATCCTTTGTTATATCTTGCTGCTTATGGAATTTAGAAAACATCATTAGAATCAAATTTTCACAGAAATCCCCATTGATCAGATAATCGAACATGATCAATCGGTCAATCTATCCTCAAGGATTTGAGTCCAGGGCAAACTGGGAAGTATCCAAATGTTTAAATGGCCAACATGTAACTATCGTTCTAATCATACGTAGGACATAGAAAACCTGACGCATACATAAACATAATGTATACAATATGATGAGAGCTTTGGTGTAATTAATGTATAACCCTTAGGTCGATAGGCTTTATTACATACTTATCTCCCTCCAATGCTATGTAAGGCAGCTGGGTATACTTACACTTGGTTCAACGCTACATATGCTCAAGTACTAAATATGCTCATGAATATCATTCAATATATGACACCAAAACTTGTATGATATAGCGAACATAAATTTGACAGGTCCATGAATCCTATATTTACCAATTAAAACTCCATACTAGCAACTGACCTGATGAAAAAAAATCGTAGTATCAAAAATGCAATCGCAAACACCTTTATCTATTCACTCTAACCATTTCAAAATCAGGTTAAAACGCATTAGTCCATCGCCTGTAAACATAAATGCGCATGAGGCGACTGTGCTGATAATACGTTTCACATTTACCCATTCCCGCCCTATCTACTCTCATGCGACCGAGGCGCACAATCTTAGGTTTACTGGATTAAAGGCGACATTTAATCCATACACATCGCCTTACCTTCATGCGTCCGAGGCGTTTCTTCCACGATCGGATACCACTGCGCCACACGGCTTTGAGCGCCTCATGGTTGACGTCGAAGTTGACGCCCTCGTGCGACACGGTGAAGGAAAAGGCGACAGCTGCGTGCGCTTCCGCCATTTCGCTTTGGGGTCTATGAATATAAGCAGAAATATAAGCAAATGTACCGGTATTTATAAGCATATTAAAGGCAAACATACATAAAATAATATGCAGAATACAGAATATGCATGATGCACTGTACGTGTATATACATTATACATACATGTTTATTAATGGCAAATAACGTGGCGTAAATATGATTGAGGTATCAAATATTATACCCAACACCTAGCATTTCTTGCAAAAAAATATTGTTAGTTTTATGTTATTTTAGTCACAACGAAATACTTCATAGTTACATGTTTAACGTTATGTATGTAACAAGCAAAACAATATTCGACCCGCAAATCAGCAACTTTTAAATCAACCAGTACTCCTGCAAAGCCTTCGAACAAACCTTTATACTGTGTGTTATTCAAAGTAATGATAATAGTTATCCGAGTCCGTAAAGTTTTTTTATTAGAGATGTAGAAAATATCATTTACAACATTAAATTCTATCAATTCACGAAGGCGCAAATATCCATCTTACTTCAAATATAAAAGAATAAAATGTCATTAACAAACCAATATATCAAGCTTGTGACGTTGTGACTAATTTATCACAGTAGTTAGATGTCTTTCCCCTCCGAGCTATTTGTTAAGAGTGTGCTATGCGTAAGCACTTAATTTATTTTTTATACGTCAGTTGTCATGCTGAAGTATTTTGTTCTTTATCTGCGCATTATCTATTTAAAGTTATTGGCAAAACCAAGCGTGTAATGCATTATTCGTCTTCTGATTACTCAGGACAGGTTGAGGATAAGCTCAATTTTAAGATCACATGCATGGGGTTTGTCTATTCATAACTCAAGGCCAATTCTGTATCGATTGAACAGGGTGCAACAACTGAACAGTCTTTAGAGCAATGGTCTAGTTTCTGACACTTACATTGCAACTTGGCTACAATGACTCTTTGGCAGTGGGCATTGTAGAGTCTAGGTGTAAGATATTATTATAAATTATACACCGTTCAAATTAAATAATTGTGACTTATGATATGTGTTGTATGTGACAGTGTCTATCCGTACGCCCGTGTGTGTGCTCGTGTTTTTCGCTTAAAATAGAGTGAACAGGACTACGTTTTAGATTTTTATCAGATAAGAACGACTAATTTTTGTCCTGTTCAATTTGTAATTGATTTCTTAATGAATCGCAAGTTAATTCGTATTTTACTTAAATGAAAACGGAAATAATATAGGCTTGATTTATCTGACTTGGTATACTATTTTCATGGGTTTGTGTCTTATAATTCGGGTTTTTGATCACTGGTACGGATTGTCTTTGAATATTAATTGTCGTAAAAAACAAATTTTGATTGAAATATTGTCATGTTTTATGCGATGTGATAATGCAACTTATCACAGTCACAAATATTACGCAAACGCAAACAATGAGATAATCAAGCGAAAACAAATTATAAAGTATGTCCTCGATATCGGATAAACCACTTAGAAATGGACTCTCACTTTTTACGTAAAAACTTCAACCTGTATAACACAATAGCTGGTGATGAAGTACCGTACACCCTGAGATCAGATATGCAATTACGACTGACAGAATTATAATGACATATCAAACTGAACGGCAATTAATTAATTTCATCAATATATAAATCCTGTGAAATCAAGATAAATGGGATAAATCGAAAAATCACTTTAAAACGCAACCCAAACACATTGTTTTATAGTAGCGAACGGTAAAGAAATACCTCCCGAAATCGAAATAGTCAGTACAAAGAAAGAACCAAATTACCAAAGATTTGACTTTTTTCACAAGAAAGCTCTAATCTCATCTTCAACAATCGACATTCGAGATAAAGGAACCCTAAGAATAATCACGATATTGTCGGAACCTACCACCTCCGTCCAGTTTCAACGCAGGGAAAAAAGGACATCAAATACTCTGCAATCGTCGCCAACACGCATTTGATCCCAACCAATACGAATATGGACATAAAAAGTCCAATGGTGATACAGAAACGAGTTGACTGGTTCAAACATTTCCCATTTCAAGTAGGAACAAAAAAATAAAGGTGTATTTTCAATTGTATGTCGCTTCCAATCTAGCTCCACAGCCAAGAAAGTCTATCAATACGAGAGCAGTCTTAAACGAAGATAAAATGAAAATCAGAAAATTACAAATAGAGTAACACGCCAACAATATGTGTAGAACATATGCATTACTACTTACCGATTCGAGCGAAGCATCGAAACCGTTGAAACAAGATCTGGCCATTTATTTTCCTCTTCCATATTTGTAAACTGATCAAAACCCGATTTCGACTTTGCTATTATACTACAATTTCAAATCAAAATGTTGCTTCAAGCATCCACAAACACACGATACCAGTCCAACAACGTATCCACGATTTGAGACAATGAAGAGGTATGTCGCCTTCCAGCATCTGACAGAAAGTTCATAAGATGACTCCTAGTTATGAACCGCTCTTAAATAGAAAAACTCATCCCGGATTCAGAACTCATATCCTATGTTATCTAAGATCACAATTACTCTTACATATCATGCGACTTTGTCCACTTATGTGTCCACCATATAAAGTAAAGATAATAAAAAGTTTCCTTTATCAGGCTGTGCATCAAGATCATGGATTTATCATAGTTTTCGCTTATCATCAATCTTAGATTATGATCTCTTATAGATC
>LQRL01174508.1:20471-37585 GCA_001703475.1 Hydroides elegans
TATCTTGATCATATTAATTTGATCAAATGATTTGATAAGCTAAATATGAATGGTCAAAGTCGACTATATTCAACAATGGATTTAACAATAGTGTTTATGTTTTTGTCTGAATATTGTAAGATTATAAAATTAAAGGAAGTAGTTGTGAAACACCGCCCGCAAATTCCATGGACAGTCTTTTGGCTGAAATGACACATATTTTACTCGATTTCGATACTTCGGTCTCAACTTCGAATAGGCACTTATCCACACCCAGGGGTTTTCCTAGAGATTCTTGAAGGGCGCCATACGGCGTCCTGGCCCAAATTCTAGGGCGCCATTTCACAACATATGGGCGCCCATGTTATGACGGCGAATTGTACTCCTTAACTTAATAGACGGTATATACACCTGTTTATATAATACAAAAACGAACGTCGCTTAACATGTATTGTTTATCGGTAAAACTTGGTGGCTTCAACATCAACTTTAAAAGAGGAGAGGACCGGCATTATAGCTTATATAAAAGAGAAAAAAATATTAGAGTGTTCTATATTTACGCTATATTGCATCATAGTTATTATAAAGATAACCATAATCACCGAAAGGGCTATAAAATTAGTATGATTTAAAGGAAGTTATGTAATGAAGGGAGCTTTGAATCATGCATACTGCTTGAACTTCCGGAACTCAAGAGTAGCATCGACACAACTGCATGTATAATCATATGGTCGCGCTTGTGACTAATGACTTGCTTAGACACAGCTCTACATATCGATATTTTTAAGTACAAATAAAATCAGTCTGAAAAACTGAACTTCTTCTCTGTGCATGATTTTTCGGTTTTCGATATGGTTTTAATGAATATTTGGTCAATAATTGGTAAAATTCAAAAGTTTACTAATGCTTTGTTACAATTTTTATGGCGCCAACGGGCGCCCTGACCTTTGATTTAGGGCGCCATTTTAAAATTTAGGGCGCCCATGGCGCCTGGCGCCCTCCTAGGAAAACCCCTGCACACCAGATCTTAGAAATTTCAAAATGCGTATAATATATATCTTTTCGGGATCAATTTCGAAACGTCGAGGTGAGTAATAATGTTTTTTTTAATAAAAAATGAAGCCATAGAGAAGAATGCTACATTTTCGTTATCATAAATATAGTCACAAGTAATTATCAAATCAAGATTGATCTATATACAATGTTCATGTATTTGCTCATCTGTAAGAAAACTCGGACCCGAGATTTGCATCATAATGATAAAATGGGAAAAGTAATGGAAAGCGAATGGTTATGTAAGGAGGGGGCATTGTTTTTTTTATCTCTGATAAGAAGCGGTTTATCAGGATTAAGCTTTTGTTTTCTTTTGATTATTCAAATTTTATGGGTTCAAGCACATCTCAATATCAAGTTTTCATCAGAGTATAGCGGTTTACCATGTTAAGGACCTGTATGTCATCCTTTGAATGGTTCAAATAATTTGTCGACGACAAATTTTATAACTGAAGTACATGTAATGGGTCGCATTGAACAAATTGCAATCAATTCAATCCTTCAAATAAAATGTTGTTCCAAAGAAAATACCTTAGTTATAATGAGATTGGACCGCCAGCATTGAGCAATTTAAATTACCCAAGCACGAGCAGATTGTCTTTGAATGGATGAGGGGTCATCCAATAGCAAAGCGTAATGTCATCTTTGTCCAATTAGACTGTTGAGTTATTCATTTGGGAAATGAACAATGGTTAGGCTAAGTACGGTATGAACAATAATTTGATGTTTTTATTAACAATCTTATAGTATTAGAAATGCAATGAAGCATTTGTAAAACACGAGAAGGGTCCAATCGAAGCAAACGACACATCGGTACGGTCGGTTGATGCTATTTCCTTTTAGTTGAAAACGGTCCAAAAGTACTAGTATATACAAGAAAGCTATGAAGTACATTCGGACCTAAGGATTAACAAGGAAATATTTGTGAAACACGAAAAGGCTCGAGCCGCTCCCCGATTCGAAGGGGTATTGACTATCTCTTATATGCCCATGTTTTGGAAAATCACTGTTTTGGGCATTTTCGGCCAGCTTCCGGTGGCCGAAAGTGTCAAAAGGCACATCTACACACCAAGACCTTTCATTTGGACCTATCACATGTCTCTGCAACCATACATTACAGAGATACAGCCTGGAAACGTTCATGTTTCGAAAAACCGCTGTTTTAGGAAGGTTCGGCCATATTCTGCCATTTTCCGGTAACCCAATGTGGCCGAAACCGCCAAAAGGCACATCCAAACGCTAAGCCCATTCATTTGCGCCCACTCCCAAGTCTATACGACCATCCGTTACAAAGAAACAGCCTGGATAAGCTCATGTTTAAAAAAAAGTGTTGTTTTTGGACATTTTGACCAAATTCGGCCATTTCCGGTGGTCGGATCTGGCCAAAACAAGCCACGAAAGATAAGGCTTATTCCAAGAAAATCGAGCAGATGTTCCCTGGCCATTTTCGGTGGTCGAATCTGGCCAAAACACGCCACGAAAGATAAGGCTTATTCCTAGAAAATCGGGCAGAAGCTCCCGCCCCATATAGTGAAAATTCGATGACGGATAGACGGACATCTCCAATCTATAGGCCCCCAACCTTTGAGTTTGGGGCCTGAATAGCTTATAATATCCCTGATCATACGTCTGCGACCGACAGGTGGAGACAAACTCACTACTCTAGGCTATTTAGTACAAGGAACGAAAACATTGAGAAGTTGGCCATTGAACGACACTCCTTTCGTGAATTTGTTTAGGACATATACTTTCGCCCCGACTTTCGCCCCGTTATATCATAGTGATATCTAAACCATAAATGCAACAGTGAGTGTCATTTGAGGAAAATATCAAGCCTGCAGATGCTTCCGCAAAGATGATTTGGTTAGAAATGCCTTACCTAAACACCAACTCCCATACGAAAAGCCAATCCTCTTAACCTCTGTTAACCACTTAACCACTGTAAAAAAACTGTGGTTGGTACGTCAAATCTTTGGGTCCTAACCTTTGAAACTCAACCTCGGACCGTGATTATAGTGACCCACGTTAAGCCCTTAAAAAGTCGTTTTGACTGCAATTCACCAAGAAAAAAATATTCGATTATGGAAACCAAAAAAATGAAGAATTCATTTAATACAATTTTAGTATGAATGACAGATGTCATAAAAGGTAAAATACAGAAAATGTAAAGAAAATTACGTTTGTTTACTTCTTGGGAAACAAGCCTCGTTTTGGGACTTTCTATAGTCTACGTAAAATTAGAGAAATTCCTTCGATATTTATAAGTATCAAACATATATTCCATAAGCTAACAAATCTTTAGTACTATATGATAAAAGTATATTAAAAATAAAATAGACAATTGCCTTTTGAAATATTTTATAATCTTTTCAATGTAAAATGTGTTTTAATGTGAAAATTTGCGGACTAAGTCACCGATGGTGGTAAAAATCAATAATTGTTGTTTCATGCACGGTCATTGTAACATTTTTAAAAATATTTCAAACAATTAACTTTATGTTTTAACCACTTTATGCAAAAGAGACACGGAAAAAGCGTATGTCACCCTTTCATATTATTTTATTTGGATTAATGGCCTTCCATGGCCGAATGGATATGGCGGCTTGATAATGGCTTGAACAAGTTTATAATATCAGTAATCGGAATGTCATGAGTTCAATCACACCACGGAGAGCACCCAAATAGTAGACCTAATCAGTGACATTAATGGGCATCTGCCTCTAGAACAGGACAGGTTAACATGCTCGCTGTGAATGAAGAGTGGCGGACCCACCATGGCATTGCACGTTAGTCTGGCCAAAATGCTAAGGAAAAAGAGATTAGCTATTTGGCTAAGACCTAGGATCTAGTTTCGACTTAAACATTAACTTTAATTCAAGGGTCACAAAATCCTTAGTACAGGGTGTTTTTTCAGTGAGTGTTAAAAGAGTATTATATCCCTGCGTAGTTGAGTGTAAATTGCTATGTAATTATTTTTTTTTATTTAACGGCTTTTATATAGCGCTATACCATAAACATGTTCATGGCTCTTTACAATACTGATTGACAATTTAATACTTTTAGAAAGAATATATAATAGACTAAAGCAAATACAGTTCTGATTGATAAAAATACATGTATAATAGTATGAAGAGACTACCTTAAAAACACATTAAAAATGTATAAATTAAATTTAAAACTCGCTAAAAAGATGGGTTTTCAGTTGCTTTTAGAAACTATTAATGTTCTGCCACGTTCGTATTGAGACTGGGAGTTTTTTCCATAGTTTGGCCGTGCACACGCTAAATGCTCTATCGCCCCCAAACTTTTAATTCGATTTGCGTTGAACCAATCGAGGTCCTCCTTTTGAAGATCGTGAAGATCTAACATGGATCTGAAATGACAACATGTCTTTCAGGTACTGTGGGGCTAGATTGTTCAAAGCCTTATACGTGAGTAGTAGTATTTTATACCGGATTCTTGCTCGGATCGGCAACCAATGGCGTTTTTTAGGACAATTTTACTATTGACCTCGCGAGAGTCACCGGTTATAATTCGAGCTGCGTAATTTTGAAATCGTTGAAGAAGGTTGAGCTGGGTTTCGGAAATTCCATAGAGCAAAGCGTTTGCGTAATCGAGCCTTGATATTACGCTGGCATGGATTAGTATCTTGGCCACCACAGGCGTATGATACTTACGGATCACCCTGAGTTGTCTTAACTGAAAATATCCGACCTTAACCACATGACTAACATGTTCTGTCATTTTTAACTCCGTGTCAAACATAGATCCTAGGTTGCGCACGCACTTTTTGGCCTTAATAGCATCACCACCGACATTAATTGAGGTTCGATAAATCTTTGAAGCCTGCTTCCGGGTTCCAAAAATTATGAATTTGGTTTTGGAATCGTTCATTTTAAGTTTGTTTTGAGTCATCCAGGATGCAACTTTTGATATTGAGCTTTCTAGAATGTGAATGCGTGATATTGATAGTCCGAGCTATTGGGGTTCATGGGTTTAAGAAGCTGTGTATCGTCGGCAAAAAGATGATAAAGAATTTGTAGAAGGCGGAGCAGGTCTCCAAGCGGGTCTACGTATTTGGAGTACGCCTGGGGTCCCCATCCCGACCCCTGGGGAATCATGTTACTATTCGACCGGATGCGAAAGAGAGTCGTTGATTTTGACGCACTGATGCCTATTTCTAAGGTATGATCAAAACCATTCAAGCGCGTTGCCAGATATATGATACTGTGTTTTATGCCGTGATAAAAGTATATCATGGTTACACGTATCAAACGCGACACTAGGATCATATAAGGCCATGAGCACGACCTTTTGCTCATCGATGCACAGAATAATATTGTTTTGAACCTTCACCAATGCTGTCTCTGTCGAGTGGCCTTTTTTGAACGCGGATTGGAGGGGTTCGTCGAGAGAGTGTGATTCGGTAAATGCGTTGATCTGGTCTCAAACTACTTTTTCGATGATTTTCGATAAGAACGACAGGTTAAAAACCGGTCTGTAATTAGAAAGAGTTGGTCTTTTTGATGATAGGGGAGACGACTGCTTCTTTGTATGCCTGGGGAACGGTACCGGATGTAATTGATTTGTTCACGATTTTAGTCAATATTGGGGATAAAATGTCTATTTTTGCCCTTATGAGTTCTGTAGGCAACGGGTCGTCAAAGGGCAGTATTTGCCAGGTGCTTTACTGATGTAGCGCATAATATCCTTCTCTGAAACCGAAACCTCATCGAAACCGCTAAATGAGACGTCATTTCGAACACCAGGCATTTGGGTGGTGGGCGATTCATCATAATCAGGAAAAGATTCCACAATTATTTCGATCTTTTCTTTGAAATAAGTAGCGAACTCATTCGCTAGACTCTCCTCGGATGTATGCTCTGATAGAACTTGCGTTTGGCCTTTTCACCGGATACCCTTGATGACTGCAAACAGGGCCCTCTGATCTGTACCACATTCTTCGATTTTGTCACTATAAAAGGCAATTTTTTTTTGCGTTCTAAAATTGAGTTATAGTAGTTTGATGATGCCTTAAAATTTACCCTGTCCTTTTCAGACCGTGTTTCTATTTATATACGTTCACATCGTCTTCTTTCCTTTTTGGCGGTTAATACTTCATCATCAAACCATGGATTCAGGGGTCGAATTTTCTTCGTGCAAACCTGTTTTGGAGCATGTTTATCCAAAATATCACTCAGCGATCCGTTAAACTCATTAACGAGAGAGTCGATATCTTCTAGGGGGTCGGTTGGACATGGAATTCGGCGTAGATCATCTCTGATCATCTGTGTGTCGATGTTGTCCAGTTTGCGAGAGGTGACCTGCTTAATCTCGAACCCTGGCTTTGCAACACGGAAATGACAGTATGTTGCGAAATGATCAGACACTGCAGTATCTGTGGCCGGGGGTGATATGGGGGTAAGTTCAGGTTTCCGAGTTTTGATTAAGTCTAGAGTGCGACCAGACCTATGGGTTGGTATGCGAACATGTTTTTTTAAACTGAAAGAATCCAAAAGTTGGTAGAAGCGAGTTACCAAACTATTATTTCGGTCTTCGATGTGTATATTGAAGTCTCCACTAATAATGATGTCGCCTTTGAATTCGAGGAGTTCTTCGAGAAATGTTTCGAATTCACCGAAGAAAATGCCGAGCGGTTTCTCAGGAGGTCTGTGTGGTATAGTGTGGTCACGACGAGGGTTTTTTCATAGATAATCGATCTGAGATAACTTCGATTGCGACACCAGCCCCGCGACGACCGTCCCTGGTCGCGTGATGAAGCGCATATCCCTCAGGAGTTATGTCATTTGAAATTTGTTCGTCATCCGGGGTGAACCATGTTTCTATTATGGCAGCGATGTGTACTCCGTCATTCACAATATATTCATTTATAAAGTTTACTTTATTCCTATCAGATTGCGCATTAAAAAGGCTAAACTTAACGAATTTATCCTATGACTGAGTATTTATCGAAATAATGTTATTGCGATCAGCTGATTTTTGTTTTGATCTAGGTTTTGCACTCTGACTTGTTTTCAAAACACCTGTTTGATTGACTGCGTTTGAGGTCCAGATAGTCCTATTATGGTCGTCTGATCGATTGGTAATAACGCGGGGTATAGGCCTTGACCTACCTCCACGGTTTCGGCGATATGCTATGTGACACATTTCAAATGCAATCAATATCCCGATGAACAATACATATAGTCGCATTCCGAGTGTTTAGAAATAGTACTTTAGTTATTGAGGAGTTGAGATTTCTTTGACACTAATCCGCACGGTACTTATCTCATTATAAAATATCCATGTGATTTTGTAGCTTTTTCACTAAAAAAATGTATCACGTAATCCAGATCTCAGAATAAAAACTATCTATGAATATGTGTTTAATAATTGAGATTAAGACGTCAAAACATATACAAAACACCTCAACAAGTCTTTTAAATCAAATGTTTTATTTTGTAAATTAATTAGGTTATTTAAACTATGAAAATATAAATATATACAAATGTATTAAATTAACAGTTTATTGTTGTTTTGATAATCAAGTTGGTCCATAGTCATTTGTGTTTATTATAAATGACACTACTTTAAAACATACTATACATTCATTCAAACCCATTTCAAATCCAATAGCATCTTTAAATAATAGTTTTTTTAATTGCTTATATGAATATTTTATATATTTTAGATTATTATAAAAAGAAATACGATAAGGTAATCTATTTTTGTTTTGTGCTTCAAAATATCTTTTGATGGTGACATCGGAGCGTATTTATTCGGAATTGATATCTTTTAAATCTGAAGGTATACCAAACGAAAAAAATTGACCAAATGTAAATTTCGAAGCCATGTTAAACACAAGCATATAGTAATTGATTTGGGGTACGTCAAATTTAATTCGTGTGTTTTTCTTATATTGTGTGTTTGACCTCAGAGGGTTTATTTGTAGCAAAATGACGGGACAAGGTACTTATTTAGTAAAGGTTTTGTAGACACACATATGGCTTCATTGAGACATGAAAACTATATTCCTAATCCTCAATAAGTGACAATTTTTGTTTATTTGTTTTTGTGTTTGTTCGGGTGTTTAAACTTTTTATATTTGACCCCGATATTTTACGAGGAAAATGGCGATTGAAATGACAGATTTTATTAGAGGTTAGGTGGGCACACATACTGGTCAAATACCGCGCCGTAAAAATAAGTTACGTGGAAGATAAGTTATTAAAGAGTTTGTTTTTAAATTTTATCTAAAAATTAATATCCATTTTTACGATTCAAAAACGATAAGATTCGCAAGTTTGTAAACAGGAAATGGTACGATATAAACAAAAAATACATAATTAGTTCATCGAAATGTCATGTTGGAGCTATTAAAATGAAATTAAGGTTATCATGGCGTCAAATTCGATTGATCATTCCAGGAGCAACCTGTCACACGAAATTTGAACCGCGATTGCTATGGGGCAGGAGAACCCGACACACAAGACCGCTAAATGGGAATCAAACATGAAGGAAGACGATGAAAGAAAAAGACGAATCGCATGCCGAAGGTAGTTTCGTTTGATATTTAAAATAATTTACATGAAGTTATTTCCCCAAAAAATGACGGATCTGCGGTTGCATAACATACTCCTGTACGTTTATTTTTCTTTCATATTTTAGACGTCTCTCTTGCAACATAGTCACCGAGCCATTTTTTTTTCAAAAGTATACTTTTGCATACTTTCTGATTTAATAATTGCGAATTTTGCGATTTTTTAAATAATCTGCTACAGGACATTCATCTAGGACAATGAAATATATTTATATTCTTTGTGTTTTTAGGATCAGCCGAAAACATGCAACAAGTTTAATCTTCCCACATCAACGAAGAGACATAATTCATAAACACTGTGGTAGAAGGTATTGTTTATTCATTTTTATTGTAAGTATTGTTTTCGCGGTGCAAATAAATACATGTCACCTCATATTTTAATCAAAAACCGCTGCTTGAGCTAAAGACGTGTCATTGTGCATCATTATAGCATATCCAGATCATTTGAAATATTGGCTTGATAATGTAGATGTTATACTTTTGAAACGCAAGAAACTGTTACTAGAGTATACTTTTGATTTATTTGTCAAATGTAACAATTACTATTTCGATTGTTATAAAACCCTATTGAGACGCGCTTCAAAGTGCTTCGCCGGCGCTCAACCTAAGTTTTCCATCCCAAAGCATTGATCAAGAGGTGTTCAGGACCAACGGTAAAATAATTGTTTAAACAAAGAGTGTTTATCCCAAAGGGTGTTCCCTTAAAAAGTGTTCATCATAACCGTGTTCTCAAAAAAGTTGTACATCATGATCGCAATAAAATATGAAAACTTGTCATAGTTATTTAATCCTCATTCAAAATCTATGTTTCCCAATAGAGGGTTTTCGTTTTTTAAAAGTTGTTCCATTTAAAAAGGTGTTAATCCATTTTATTAATATTTATTTATTGGTTTAATGTAAGGGCACTCATATCTGATTTTAATTTGCGATGATTTCAAATATACCTGTTATGATGTCAACTTTAGATTTTCATATCAGATGGTATTCTTAAAAGCTGTTCTTAACACACTTTATAGATTGTTTAATTTAACAAAACCATTTAATATACCATCTCGTTTGTAGATTCTTGCATGATCTATTTCTTGTCATGAAAAGGTGTTCAAAAGGGAACTGGAAGGAAATGTTGGCACAAGACAGTCGCCATTTATTTCTTGTGATGAAAAGGTGTTCAAGAGGGATATTGAAGACATGCTGGCACGAGACTATCGCCATCTATTTGTTGTGATAAAAGTGCAAGTGCAAGTGATTGTGCAAGAAGCAACTGGAAGGTTCGAATGTTATTATTGTTTTTATTTTTTAAAAAGGTGTTAAAATTAATATGGATAACAAAATTGTATTCAAATTGTATTCTTTAGGTATCGATTCCGAAAAAGGGAAAGGTGTTCACAGGTAGGCTTTTATAAAATATACAGTTCATTTGAAAAGATGTTCGCTATAGCAATTTGAGATGAAGGCAGGATCCTTTAAGAAAAAGGTGCTCCCTTGTTGCCATATGTTCCCAATCGCATTTATAAATATTTGGAAACAAAACGGTGTTAAAAAAACTCGTTGTCAGTTTTTCTTTAGGGTGTTTTCCATTGTTGGACTGAATAGAGTTTTCCCATTTTAAAATGAGCACATCCTTGATCAGTATGTCTAAAGTGTTTGAATTGAATTGATATGGCATCTTAAAATTATTCAGCAAAGGTGTTCACATGTTTGTTTGTGTATTCATTTCATAAACTAGTACCATGTAAGGTGTCATTTTGACAATTCTTTTACCTGATCCAACCAATGGGTGTTCACTCTCAAATATTTTTTTTCATGAACGAACACCTTGAAAGGTGTTCATCCTCTTTGATTAATCTTATATCTAATCTAACAAAAGGGTATTTACTACCAAACATTTCTATATGAGGGTGTTCACTTTTATCCTTAGACATTTTACAGCTTTAAAAAGCTTTACAATTTCTAAAGTATTTCCTCCCGTGAATTTGAACAGCTGATGCAGAAAAAGGGGTTAGTTTATTTCTTTATCAGGGTGTTTACTTATATCCCTATATATTTTACATTTCAAAGGGTGCTCATTGTTAAATACCTGTTTACAATTCCTAAAGGTACGGACTGAAAACATCATCATTATTAAGTTCTGAATCATTCATAAATGAATGGGTGTTCATTCATTTTATAATTTTGATCATCCGATAATCTGATACCACAAAATGGTGTTTGATCTCAAATAATCATTTCTTTCAAATGAAGGTGTTCTCCCCAAGCTTTGTACATTATACAGTCCAATAGGTATTCATTTATCATTTCCATTTGAATGGGTTTATAACCAAGTTATGTATCTCGCATTCTCGGTTTTAAAAAATGTGTTCTTACAAGGTGTTCACCATTACTTCGGGATAAGACATAGATTTAATTATATGGTGGGTGTTCATAATCCACGTACAAAAAATCAAACTCTGTCAATATTTAAAAATGTTCACAACCAACAATACGTTCATTAAAGGGTGTTCACTATAAGTTCAAAACAATTATATGAATCATTCACACGTTTGGCAGGCGCCGCTGCATATGACGATCAGAATGAACGACAGCTTCTCCCGACACCTCGAACGTCTCAGCGATCAGGTAAGCCGAGAGCTCTTTTGCATATTTTTACTTCCGGTTTCTACTTGTGACGTAATACGAAAGTACACATTTTTCATTCGATATATGTTTTTACGTATGCTTTTATGCATATTAGTAGGCTATTGACAGTATGCTTTTATGTGCAATTCTGTGAGAAAAGAGAAAGATAGCAGATTTATAAGAGACAAAATATTATCCTGCTCGTGAAATGATTTTGTTCATGTTTATTTTTTTATTGCTTTAAGATTCAAGCCTGACAAAAAAGACAAGGTTATTTAACCGCTAATATATTTTAGCCCACACCGTTTTAGTTTTATGTGTTATCTTCTGAACGTTTGAAATTCATATAGACATAAGTGTATGTTATAAACATTTTTTTCTGTGTGGAAACCTTTCATAAAAAATATAATCTGATTATGGTTTAGCGACAGCTTATTTCTTCTTATTTTTGCAGGTGGATGAAACAACTAGGCCTATATTCGTGGAAAGCATAGCACCAGCAAAGTCGATCCGTTCTTCTGATCAACAATTCAACTCGATTGTTGTCCAAAAACCCTCTTCACCAACTCCTCACCACCGATTCTACCGATGATTATACTTCAAATACGGATATAAAGACGGACCACAGTTACTTTGTTAGGAAGGACACTCCATATACTGATATTCCCAGAACTATTTTCGACATGGAGTGTTTTTCTAAAGGAAGCAAAAAAGGTAATTGATGCGGACTCTGCTGATCTCTCGTGTACAGACACTATCAAAATATGTGATATGGTAAATCAATTACACAATAAAATGATGTTGGCGTTTGAAAAGGGTTTTAAAAAGATGTTTTCAATGAGCATAGTAAGTATAACTAGTTAAAAGACGAAAGAAGTATGCTGTGGCACCCTGTGGTTTTACGGTGGTGTTTATTTTTTTTTTTTTAAATCTAGTTCTGCCTATGAAGGATTTCGAGCATTCTTGCCATTGCCAAGTACGAGAACATTGTTTGATTGCACCCATTTTACAGAGAGTATTCTTGGTTTTAACGATAAAGTTTTAGAGCAGCTAGTGAATTTAAGTCATCAAGCAATTTATACGACCAAGAGCATACAACTTTTGTTGGTCTTTTACAGGTTCGAATTAAGTCCGACCTAGTTTATGACAAACAAACCGGTGAACTAATAGGTTTCATGAATTTATGAATTGTGTCAAATGAGCTTGCTGTACTTGAACAAAATGTAAACAGTTCTAAACTAGAGTTAGCAAAATATCTTGGTGCTCATGGGAAGAGGTATAACTAGTAATTTGAAATATCCATCTTTTGCGACATCTGGTGTCAGTGCAGATTATTGGTATTCTATATTATAGGAAGTTGTTAAGTTAATTGAAATCATTGTTGGACTTAAGGTATTATATATTTGTTGTGATGGAGCCTCCCCAAACAGAAGGTTTTTCGAAATTCATGAATCTGATAATAAAAGATGTTATCGAACAAAAAAATCCATTTGACCTATCTCGTTACTTGTACTTTATATCAGACACTCCTCATTTGTTGAAGACAACAACTAACTGTTACTGTAATTCGAATTCACATTAAAGCAGTCGTCATTTATGGAATAGTCAGGATGTATGTTGGATGGATATTGTTAGTTTGTAAGAAAATCACCATGAATTTACAACAAAGGGCTTACAATTATGCTCAAAGTTTAAACGTGCTCACATAGATTTAACCCCGTTTTCTCGTATAAACGTTCGAATCTATTACCGGAAAGTAATGCTGTTTCTTGGGCGTTAAGACATTGTTATGGTGATAGAGTTAGGGCAACTTGTCAATTCATAGATATGGTCAATAAATGGTTTGATGTCATGAACACGAAATTGATTGGTGAATCATATGCAATTAGAAATCCAAACTTAAATGTATTTATCGATTTAAATGATGAACGGTTCCATCGGTTAGAAAATGTATTCTTAGAATATTCAAATGAGTGGGAAGCAATTGTCGAACAAAGGCAAGGTATTTATTCGCATACAGATAAAAGGAAAATGCAACTCAGTCATCAAACGCCCAAAGATTTTACAATTACAACTAAATATATTATTGAATGTGTGCAGTTTATATTACAAAAAGGTGCTAAATTCGTATTAACATTACATTTAAATCAAGACCCCCTTGAACAAATGTTTGAACATGTTCGTCATCAAGGTGGAGGCAATGACAATCCCACAGTTTACGGGGCAATGCATTCAATCAAAACGATTCGATCAGTAAACACTCAGGTTCTTCTTCCAAAGTTTGAAAATATAATAAACAATGATGAAATAATATTAGATGACACGCCAGTGCCTTGAAGGCCTTCTCACAATACATAAAATTATTGACATTGCTTCCTACCGCACCTTTTCGTATTTGGTTTAGTTTGTTTTTGTAGTATTTCTGAAAGACGATGATAATTTATGTTTTTAAATTTCTCTTTGTCTTAAATTTCGAACAATTACAAATCCTTTTACGTTTAAAAAACATCAATTATACACTCCATGAACCGTTTCATTTGACATCTGAGCTGCCTGCTTGCTGCAAAATTGTTCTCCAAAGATAGTTCACAATATAGAGTCAAAATGTATGTCTTTTGTTTTAGATTTTAAAAAGAGAGCTTGAAGTAAATGTTTCTTCTTATAATTTACTTGACACAACCTAATCAATTTCCATGATAATCAAATAGAAATTCATCTATTTGTATTGAAACTCTCCACGGTCTAAGGCATTGGTCCACGATTTAACGCTTTCGAACAAACTAGCTTCCTCTCCACTCTTTGACATAAAATTCAAGATACTCTCTTTGCCCCTTGACACCGCAATTTCTCTATATTTACTTTACTTTTTATAACAATAAACCAAGCTATGTAATACAAAATTTCCTGCTCAGTTGATGTATGTTTCAAAGCTTTTTTATGAATTCTTTCTTCTCATTGATAACGATCATATAAGCCATCATCTATATACTCTACTATTTTGCTCAACAGGCTTTGATAAAACATATTGTGGACACGTTGTGATTGCTCTTATCCTAGGCTCTGAATGAATTTTTGTTGTAAATTTTCGTATGTATTGATTTCGTGTACTTTTGTGAAAAAATCTCTCTGTCGTATGGTGTTAATACAGGTGATTAAACAAATCATAAAAATTGTCACATAACAATTTTGTTATGGCATTTATACTCTCGCTACATTTGCATCGAGAAAGACCGCGGCGTCTGGGAATCTGGGACTTCTTATCGATTGGAGGAAGACAGAACAAGGCCCAAATAATAGAATATCTATGGATAATTCTCAATACGATAGAGATGGAATCTTCCAAGAGATAAAATGAGGGCATTAAAGCGGATTGCAGATCCTTGCTCAAGCAGCAGAAAGTATCTGTCCGAGCACTGTCTCATATAGTAGGGAAGTTAACAGCGTCAATACAACCAGTATTACTGGCGCCGTTGCATTACAATGACTTGCGGATGACGTGTGCGAGAGGTATGTTTCAGGACCAAAATTACGAGACGGAAGTTATCCTAGATCAATCATGTCGAGATGATCTGATGTGGTGGATTCAATGTCTAGAAACGAGCAATGGCAGGTATTTGATTAATCCAAAATTAGAGATTCGCATTACGACGGATGCAAGCATCAGTGGATGGGTAGCTTGGATAGGAACATCACAGATAAATTGTGTGTGGGCGGCTGAGGACACAGGAGAGAAGAATGAGAAAGCGGATTCATCACCGAGATGAGCAATTTGAAGTTAAACAGATCCTGTTCGAAAGAATCACCAGAAAGGAAGATACGTGAGCTGGAAACCGGATCCGTATGCATGTCTAACCGACGCCTTTAAAACAGAATGGAAAAAGAAGATTACCGTATGCGTTTTCTACCCTTTGTCTGATAGGAAGGGTCCTAAAAAGGTAAGAAACGAAAAATGACAATGATTCTGATCACTCCTACATGACCAAACCAATCATAGTATCCGACAGTGTTAGAGATAAGTTTGGAAAACCCAATACTCTTACTACCGATGGCAAAGCTACTGACGGACGCCGAAGGGGTAGAGCATCCACTGATAAAGCAGAACTCCCTAACCCTAGCGGCATGGAAAGTGAGCGGAAATGAGCTGCAGATATAGGTTTTTCAGAAGAATCTATACGAGATTACACGCAAATAGACTGTGTCAAGATACACAGACATCTAACGGATACTCCTCGAGTAAATGGTGTTGTTTAGCTGGAGAACGAGAAATCGATCCATTTTGAGCCGATATGGTATATGTAGTAAATTTCCTTTCGGATAAATTAACCAGGGATTTTGAATATTCGACTATAAATGGCTTTAGGTATATATCCGAATTTAACAGACATATTGATGGGTATCCAATATGGCAACATCCTGATGTAGTTATATATATCAGTTGTGAAATGTATGGATGTTATGTACTCGTGTCAGTAAGAATTATATTGTTTCAGAGGAAAACCGCAATAGACCAGAAGACCACGTACAGAGAGAGTGGGAGATATGCTACGAGGTCGAAATCTTATGAAGACGGATACATGCTCGTTGAAAGTACTTTAGTTGATTCAGAAACTGTGTTTGTTTCGCTTTGAACTGATTAAAAGGGTATATGATATCACATATGTAAAAGTGTTACACGAATAAATAATAAAGTGTGAAATATGCTGTTTCCATCTCTATATAACCAATTTTTAAAGTGGGACTAGGCTTCGAAAAGGCTATTCGCATGAAAATGAAAAAGGAAGAATCTTGTTAGACCTTACTTTTGGATTACTTATAAAATCAGAATTTCACTACGGGTCCTTTGTAAAATTTCCAATTCTCATACCTTTTATGATAATAATCGCAGTTTTTTTTTTCTAAAAGAAATTCTACATACATTCCGCATAGATTGCAAAAATATTAGAATTGTTGGCTGATCATCAGCATCTGTTTGGAGCTTGCACACAACTGTAAACTTCCGGTTTTGAAGAAGTTGTAAACTTTTCTCCAAGTGCGAAAAAGGGGCGTTGTTCAGTGTGAATCGGTAGTTATTTCACATTTTTATTTCAGGTAAATCTTTCAGCCATTTATATTATTTATATTGAGGTATTAAAAGTATTATAGTCCAACAGCTCAATGCCGCAAATCCCCACATTCTTTACAGAATTTCTGTCACTCACTGTCAGAAACCTGTCACAATTTCAGCTGGTGGCACTTGTTAGGCCCAAACCCCAAAGTATGGGGTCCATAGAGTTGGAGTGTGTCCGTCCGTCATCACTTTCTTATGTGGGCTAGACCTTTTGAACGGAAGCTCATACATAAAGAGACTTTGTTATTGGCTTAAATGAAAGGTTTTGGCATGTAGTCTGTTACTCTGTAGATGAGCCTTTTGACAGTTTCGATCCAATTCGCCACCGGAAGTTGGCCGAATGAGGCCAAAATGTCTGAAAAACAATGGGTTTTTCGGAACACGAACATTTACGGGCTAATACTCTTCATCAGAGGTCATAGATACTTGGTTATAGGCTTAAATGAAATGCTTTTGCATATAAATGTGTCATTTGACAGTTTCGACCAAATTCGCAAACAGAAGTTGGCTGAATTCCGTGAAAATACCCCAAAATCAACGGTTTCCGAAACAAAAGATCCTACGAGCAAGCACCAAAGTTGTCCATTGGTCTGTCCGTCTGTCATCGCTTTCTTGTACGGGCTAGAACATTTGAATGAAAGGTCATTGATACTTGGTTATGGGCTCAAATAAAAGGTATCGGTGTGTAGATGTGCTATTTGGCAGTTTCAGCCCGATTCGCCACCGGAAGCTGGTCGAATTGGAAAAAAAAAAACAAAA